>JAABOM020114399.1:0-23616 GCA_011800125.2 Solanum clarkiae | reverse complement strand
CTCAATTATTTTACTTCATTTAAGGCCATAATTTCCTTAATTCACCATAAAACATGTATACCCTCGATCCTCTTAAGTGTTAGACACACATACAGCCCATTAACACGAGATTCAAGCACTTTTAAAATTTAGCATCAATTGGTCCAAATCATGTCATGTTTCATTTGAATTGTGCCCATATTGTAAGGTGTGGGGTGTTACAAAAAGCTCTTTGTAACTTGGCCTATCCAATGATCGAACATTGTGGGAGTTCTGATAACCATATTGCCACATTTCCAGTCAGAGATAGAGGAAACACTTGTAAACCAACAAGATCCATAAAGAGATTTTGTGTACCCATCACACTCATACAAATAAACGCAACATTATGGAGATGAGTATGCCGATCCTCCAAAGGTAGCTACATAAACAACCCACAATTTTGAAGCATTAGAAGGATACCACTAGACATGGTGAACTTTTTGTCGGCCAATAACGGTAGAAACACTATAGCTCCTGTGACATCCATGGCCATAGGGTTCAACCTATAGTGGTTTCAACCGTATGCATTTTCGTTGAAAGCCCTATGGTGTGGCCTATTTTCCCTTTGAGGTAGATTTTCATCTCTACTAATATCTTCATCACTTCACTCCATAACATCATCAATCGAGATGTCCTTGTTTTCTTAGGTCATTCTCGTTGCAATTCAGTGGATATCCAAGTTAATTAGAACTAAGAGATTTCCTTGGCTTCTTGTGTTGGGCGTATAAACCTAGTATATCCTGGAAAAAAAACTCAACAACAAAAAACAAAAATAAAAGTAAAATACAAGAAAATCTAGAAATTAGCACTTGAACTAACTACTAGTGAAATCAAGTCAAAACCTAGTTGCATTCCCCGATAACGATTCCAGAAATTTTATGTTCATGCTCCAACAGTAAAGCGGTCGCTATCAAGTATAAACCTAATCAAAGGCTAGTGTCGAATCCACAAGGAAGACAGGGTTTGACTAAATTGACTCACCAACAATCGTTTTAAGTATCTGTCAACTATATTCTCTAAAAAGGGGGGAAATTTGCAAATTGGAGTGAAATAACTACAAAAACTATACTAACAATCACGAAGAGACAATAAATTTGAGGATCAACTTGGGAATTGTGTTCCCCATGATTCACTAGCCCAAATACTTGGGATAACATAACCTCAATTGAGACATTGTATGCAAGACGGTAACTTAGATTTTTCTAGCCCTTTTGTAAAGGTGAAGGCCTAATTTCACCATGGCACTTGGTCGGCAACCATGGTGTGCCAACTAACCATTACCTATTGTCCTAGTCAACCTCTCCTTGGTAGGGTTTGGTTGATTAGATGAGAACACATCAATCAAATCTTTTCACTCATTTTCTTTTCCTATTCATTACTATCTTGGTCGAGATCATGATACTAGCGAGATTTGGTGTTGGCCACCATAAAACAACAAGCACTCCAAAGGAGAATGGATAAAACATGCAAATACCCAATTAAAGAAATGCAAATAATCCAGTTTTTCTCAAGCTAGCTACTCATGGTTCCCACAACCTCAAGTTGTGGGGGTTTAGCTACTCACAGCTTGGCAAAATCACAAACAATGAATAAAACAGATATAGTTGAGAGATTACCCAAAGAAAATGAAGAACAATAAACCACCTTGATTTTTGGATTCACAAGATTGCGTAATCAAGTTAAATTACAATCCCCAAATTGGGTTTTCAAAGTAAAACCCTAAGTGTCTACTCTAAAACCCTAAAAGATTCTCTCTAAAAAAGATATTCTATTCTCTACAATCTGATTCCCTTCTAAAAATCCTAACTTACACTATTTATATTATTTACAAAATGTACCTTAAAATAAATAAGAAAATTTGAGTGATAGCAGTTATGGCTCGTAGGTACAACTCGTTGGGTGACTAATGAGTCATAATTGGGCTTTCGTAATCAGCACTTTGCATTTTGGAGTTGACTGCTAGGATCCATACTACGAGTGATTGTCTGGTCTACAACCCGTAGCCTGGGCTCGTATCGCAGAACTTCAATTTCTTAGATTTTGATTTTGGAAACTGTTAATCACTACGGTCATCCCCTACGACTTGTAGCTTGGGCTACGACTCGTAGTGGATCTCGTAAGTCCTTAATTTCAATAAAATCTTCTACTCTTTTCCAAGATTAATCCAACCAGTATTTTTTGAAAAAACAAACCCAAACATATAAAACCATAAAAAGTCGCATCGAGAACACACGAAATCCCTTGATTTAGGCACCAAATGTGTTGTATTTTGACAAAACATCACGAACTCAGCTGGGTTCATCCTTAGAAACGCATAAACCTTGGTAGTATCTAAACCATCATTCCTATCATCTCCTTGTTCAACTCCCTGTGTAGCGACCGCCTGTGCCAAAGTCTGGATGGCCTCGCAGAGCTCAGCATTCGAGATGTCCGCTTGCAGAGGTTGATCGACAGGCATAGTTGGACCTCTAGGTCCCTCAGGAATTGGCCCATGACAGTTTGCATTCTGCCTGGCTGGGCATCCTCTATCCTAGATGGTCCAGTGGCTCTACGTGGAGGCATGAATGCATGAGTTAGATGGGACTTAATAGAGGTAAAATCTGAAGCACGAGAAGGGGCAACAATTGATAGTGACACTTCCTAATGCCCTATTATAGATGTTACGCACTTCACACAAATAATACAAACTCTACTAGGTACGGTTTCATAGACTCCCAAGGACACTTAAACTCTGTGCACTGATAAAAAGTTTCTCACGCTCTGAGTTTGTACCCTAGGCGTGGCTGACATCCAGAACCATTTCTGGTCCTGAGCGAACCACTTGGTCTGGCTACCTTACTTAGTGAAAAACTAATTGATAAAGTGAAAGACTAAAATATAATAACTAGAATACTGCAATTATTTGAATAAACTGAATTAGTAGGATATCTCAACAACAACTGAAAGACAAGATCTAAAAACCCATCGTTTAGTCTATTGTACCTCCAACTGTCCTAATTTGAAACAACTATTGGGACAGGCTCATGTTAGCCACAACTAAAAGAAATATTGAAAAGAGAAATCATAGATAAAGATTTCAAAGTATCTGACTAAGATGAGTCCTCACCAATAGCTAGATGGATGGTTGGTACTCAACGGAGCGTCTGCTGAGGGACTCTGTCACTATGTTTGCATCATAAAATGATATAGGTCCAGAGTACGTCAGTACATGCAGTGTACAGTATATAAGATAACCAAAATGGAAACATAAGTTAAGATACTATACTCAAAATAACTAAAACATATCACAAAGTAAGATAACATAAGTCATAATGCAATACATGCTTAAAGTAGAACATATGCTAAAAGTCTGTATGCAGAAACTAGCTTATTTTAACTTGGTGAGTTTCTCTAACCGACAACCACCACTATAATCTTTGTGGTGATACAATTTCTTGCCCACACTGTCAGAGCTATCTCATACTTTGATGGGGTAAGAAATGGAACTAGGGGAGTGGATCCATCCCAAAATTGGGTCATCTCAGTGGCAATGAGGAGTTGTACTTTTGGTGCAATCCTATCCTACGTTGGCTACGTAGTTTATGAGTTCAAGTTATTATTACTCTCACTCATATTGGTACTCAATATTACTCCCAAAATAGCTTTTACAATGTTCATAATTAAAGGGTATTCTAGCTCAAAGTATTACTTTCTTCTTTTTAGGACTTAGCCAACCTTAGCTTTTCTTAAACTTTTCTCAACTTAACCATTTTCTTTGTCGGAAAGTTGTATCAATACAAGGTATTTCGACATGATTTTTATTGTTCAGTTATTTTGCAAAAACATAAGCTTCAAGTGCTTTATAAACTAAACTCAAAACTGTGAATATTCTAGCTTTTTAAGAAATATATACAGTGTTTTCATAAATGCAACCATAACTATAAATCTAGTCTCAATAACGTAGCTTGCTACCAAAATCAGTAAAGGTCGTGACTTTTACCAAGAAAAATGCATGAGCATGTATTTTGATGAAAATTAACCAGCAATGGAGGAAATCTTGATCTCAAGTTTCCAATATGATCTTGGTAGAAACTGATAGTTATAGATACTAAAATAATTAGGACAACTTTTGGAAGCCTTACATACCTGGCATGAATTTTCTTGAAGATTTGAAGACCCCTTTTCCAAGCCTTAATCCCTCTTTCATTCCCTAACCCTTGCTCTGACTGATGTTCATGGAAAAGTGAAGGGAGTTTGCATGAATTTTAGGATTTTAGGGTTAAAACGACAGGGTATTGGTCTAGAATGACTAGGGAAATGTATAGAATGCCCCTCAAAAAATTTAAAAAAATTTTAATTTTGGGGGACTAGGTCCGCGACGTGGATCTGACGCGTACCAGTGCATTTTCTTTGAAAAAATTTCCAAACGAGTTTTCCAATCCACGTCAAAAAAATATATGTGCGGGTCCGCGATCAGGGCGCGTCGCGACTCTGACTCATACTCATACTGTTTTAATTTTCGAATCAAAAAATTATCCTTTGATCCAGTTGCACTAAAATTTGAATGAGGTAACTTTTCTGCTTAATTTTTCGTGCCAATTGCAAATCCAGTCTCAGATTCGCAAATGGAGCACGGGAAGATGCATTATGCTCATGTCTCCCTTTTCGAGGTATTTTGGTAATTTTGTCACGACGTGAACCTAGGGCCTAGATGTCACAGGGCATATGGGAACTCGAGAGGCCCCAAACAAGCCTCAAGATACCAAAACTCGCATTACCAATTCGGAAGCATAGTCAACAATCAACACATAGTTCTAAGGGATGGGAAAGTAGGACTCACGCTATGGGGCATCATAGGGAAATGATCAACATGAGTTCACATAACACATAGCACAAAAATACTAATGGATGGGTATGTAGAACTCACACTATGGGGGCAATTCAGGTCTTAGGATCTTTCCATCAACATAAGAGCAAGCCACATATCAGTATTTAAAGATAACCACATACATAACATACACTTAACAGTAACATATAACATATAACGTGAAGAGGTTTACAGGGTGTCCAACAATACCTCTGCATAGATGGGTCGAGGGCCAAGACATACCCTGGGCTCACCCTCAAATACAAAAGGAGAAGTAAGTAGCATAGGTAGATAGATGGTGGTTCGTCCTTGAAAGACAGGACTCACCACTACAAATAAATCTGGAATCCAAGCTAGATGTCGAACGATGAATGGTCAAAGTCCTCGGTCCCTACATAGTAAAATCATGTAGGCAAGAGTATGCGTTAGTATATTTGAATGTACTAAGTATGGGAGGGCGATGCATGTAACTTACCAAAACCTGCATATCAACCTTAAATGACGAGGCACATAATATCGAAAGAGCTGAATATCAAAGAATGTAACACAACAAGATGCTATGAAAGTCATGTTGCATGAAATGCAAATGATGCACTTGTTTATATATATATTAAGGATGTGACCTCAACCGACATAAGTAAGACCAAACAGGCTATTACTTGGAATCCCGATGAAATCCCCTCATTAGTAAAGAGGTGATCTACTTGCCAAGGGTAGACCATACTTCACCTTTCGGGACAACTCCCTCTTCGTATGAAGTAACCTTCCTTATGGGATAACTCCCTCTTTGGATAGGATTTTTGCAAAATCAGAATTCAAATCACTTCTTCTCCTTACGGGACAACTCCTTCTTCGGATCGAAAACCTATGCTACGCACATAGTTCAAGAGAAGGGAGAGGGCCCTTGGGGATATCCGTAATGCCCCCAATCAATCGGTGCTGAGTTGTCATCCCACAAGAATAGATATACGTATAAATATATATATATATATATATATATATATATATATATATACACATACATACTTTCAAACGACGTAAACCATTTCCGAAACTATTTCAATGCATTCTAAGGCTTAAAGGCCAAAACATAATTGCATAGTCTATATACTCATGCATAGGAATAGCCCATTCATATGCAAAATGGTGCAAGCACCCAAAATACTCAAAAAGCCAAAATCAAAGACATATATGTGAGCACAATATTGTCATAACTAGAATTTATTAAAACTCATATCGTAGAACATAATTGGGATTAACCCATAACATCATTTCTCAAAATGATCCATGTATATGAGTGCATATGATATGGACAACGAGAGAATGGCATGAGTAATTAGGACTCAATAAAAAATCAACAATATTATATGAAATTCAATCGAAAAGATAATTAAATCCACATTTAAATTCATATTATAATCACCTGTGCATATAAAAGTCTTAAAGGAGACATTCATACTTGAATTTCCATAAACCCCAAAGTAAATCCTCATGTAATAGTTTAAATCACATTAAAATTATCAAATAAATACTACCCATGCATAATTAGAATTTTAGGATTCATAATATTCAAAACCCCGAATTTAAAGTAACTAGAAATCCATGAGATTGCTTAAAAATAATTTTGGGTCTCCTTAATCGAAAGGAAGTCAAGGATCAACCCACATACCTTAGACTTTATGTTCCTTGAAATTGAATTGAGAAAGAACGAAAGCTTGGAAGTTGGTCTTGGAATCTAAACTTATTCTTGAGTTTCCTTGGATCGGGGTCTTGGTGGAGGCTCTTGAGAGAATTGAGGATGTATTCAATATGAGAGTAATAACTTTTGATCCTTAGGAATATTGTTTATGTCTTTTAGGAAGGTTAAGATAGCATTGGAAGTCAAAAAAAAAAAGTCATTAGAATAATTAAAATTTACGAAAATGCCATTAATGATCGGACAAAAAATTTGGCAAAATGTCATCTCATTAGAGACTTAACTAGCTGTGTGGCACTCTATGGGTTGTGTGGAGTGCCCGTGTGAAGTGCCTTAGTGAAAAAAATGGAAGTTGGGAAACTTGGAAAAAAATTTATGTCTCGTTACTTTGACTGACCGCTTCACGGACCGTGTGGCGTTACATGGACCATGTACTGGTCTATCCCACCTCACTTAGACAAAAATAAATGTTGCAGGCCACTACAAATCCAAGTACCACGGGCCATCCCACTCCACACGACACGTCAACAGTGCTCATGGCACCACCCTTAGCCACATTTTCTCCAATTTCCAACAAGCTCCCTCTGGCACACCTTCTGGCCATCCCCACAGTCAGTGGTGAGACACACGGCCCGTATCACTACCCGTACCACCTTTTTTATTGCTAAAAATGGCCTTTTCCAACTCCAGCTTCCCTAAATGGCCCGTCAAAGGCCACACTAGCCGTCAAACAGTCCGTGTGACAACACTACACAGGAGGGCCTCACGAAAATTATCATAACTCCTTCATCTGACCTCGGAATGAGGTGAAACCAAGTGCATTACGAAGCTAACTCAAAAGGATTCATTTGACATTTTATGAGCCACCTAGTTCCAAATTTTCTAAGAGTTATGGTTATTTAAAGTTGACCCTTCTACCAGTACTTGTATCGAACTTATCCAACGGAAAATCCTTTGAAATTGGCTTCACATAGGAGGTCCATGAAAGCCTTAAACAACATAAATTAGCTTGAAAATCTGAGTCCTTACATCATCTTCCCCTTGGGAATATTGGTCCTTGAATATGCAAGAACAAGGCTTGAAAGGCTTAGGTGGGAACCTGCAACTTTCAAACACAAGATATTATGCATAATTAATCATTGGAAATTACAAAACCATTAAATCTCATGTCAAAATAAATTCATTCAAAACATCATAAAAACCATTCTAATGCACATGTATTCATGCAATACATGAGAATCAAGAAGGAAAGAATTGGGACTAACTAGAAGGAAAGGACCTAATACTTTAGGCTTGAGTAGATTGGAAAAGATGGGGGTACCACTTCATCATATCCAACTCTGCGTCCCATGTAGCACTCTCCACATGTTGGTTCCTCCAAAGAACCTTCACCTAAGCCATATCCTAATTATGAAGTCATTTCACTTGTCTATCCAAAATCTCTATCGGGAGCTCCTTGTAAGAGAAGTTCTCTTCCACCTTATTGCCCTCCAAAGGAACAACAATGCTAGGATCTCTAACCATCTTTCTCAACATGGACACCTGGAAAACCGAGTGAATAGAGCTCAAATCTGGGGTAACTCCACTCTATATGCCACAGTAACAATTTGTTCAATAACTTTGTAAGGCCCTACATACCGGGGACTTAGCTTTCCCTTTTTGCCAAAATGTATCACTCCTTTCCTAGGTGAGACTTTCACAAACACCCAATTTCCAACTTGGAATTCAAGGTCTCTCTTTGTAGTATCCAAATAGGACTTTTGGCGGCTTTATTCCATCTTCAACCTTTCTCTAATCAACTTTACTTTCTCCATAGCCTCCATTACCAAGTTCGGGCAAATCAAAGCCATTTCCCCCAAACTATCCCACTGGAGATCTACACCTCCTACCATACAAGGCCTCAAACTGTGCCATACCAATGCTAGTATGGAAGCTATTATTATAAGAAAACTCGATGAGTGGAAGATGGTCATTCCAATTACCTTTGAACTCCAACACACAAGCCCTCAACATGTCTTCCAAGGTTTGAATTGTCATCTCGGCTTGTCCATTTATTTGGGGATGAAAGGTGGTACTCAACTTGACTTTAATACTAAGTCCCCTTTGAAACGATTTCCAAAAGTTAGACATAAATTGGATACCCCGATCCGATATGGTGGATCTAGGCACACCATGTAACCTTACCGATTCCCGAATGTACAACTTCTCATATTCTTCAGCACCAAAAGTAGTTTTAACTGAGCAGAAATGAGCTGATTTAGTCATTAGATTACAATAACCCAAATGGAACCAAATTGCTTCCGAGTCCGAGGCAACCCAACAATAAAGTCCATATTTATGTCCTCCCACTTCCAAGTAGGAATCTCAATGTCTTGAGCCAACCCACCGGGCCTTTGACGATCCACCTCCACTTGCTAAAAATTTGGACATTCTGATACAAACTTGGCTATGTCGCTCTTCATACCATGACACCACTACACCTCCTTCAAATCCCGATACATTTTTGTGGACCCCAGGTGGATAGAGTAGTGAGAACTATAGGCTTCACTCATTATCACCTTCCTAAGATCATCCACATCTGGAACACATAACCGATCTTGATACCGAAGTACACCATCCCCCCCTTGGGAGAAAACTTCAATATTCTTTTCGGCGACCAATTTCTTCAACTCAACCAAGGATGGGTTTAGATCTTGCTCAGCCTTCATATCAACTTCAACCCCATTTAGAACATGTACACTACCATCATTGGAATCGGCTACTCTAACACCCAATCTAGACAAATGGTGGGAATCCCTTGCCAACTCCCTCTTGCATTTCTCAACATGAGCCACACTTCCATGGATAGCCTACTAAGGGCATCGCCTACCGTATATTCCTTGTCAGGGTGATATAGAACACTCATGTCGTAATCTTTTAGGAGTTCCAACCATCTCCTTTGTCTCAAATTAAGGTCTCTTTAAGTGAACACATATTGCAAGCTCTTGTGATTGTTGAAAAAATCCACATGAACCCCATATAATAGTGTCTCCAAATCTTCAAAGCAAAGACCACCGCCGCTAACTCAAGGTATAAGTTGGGTAGTTACGCTCATGTACCTTCAATTGCCTTGATGCATAAGCTATCATTTTACCATGTTGCATAAGTACACAACCAACCCAATTCGAGAGGCATTACAATATACCACGAACCCATCCATGCTGTTTGGTAGAGTCAAAACTGGAGCCGATGTAAGTCGATCCTTCAATGTTTGAAAACTCTTGTCAAACTTATCCGACCATACAAACTTAGCCTTCTTTTGAGTCAATTTAGTTAATGGAGAGGCAATAGATAAGAACCCCTCAACGAACCTTCTATAATAGCCCGCTAACCCAAGGAAGCTTCGAATGTCCGAAGTAGTCAATGGTCTAGCCCAATTCTTTACCACCTCGGTCTTCTTTGAATCCACCTTTATACCATCACCGTACATCACATGACCCAGAAAAGGAACCTCACCCAACCAAAACTTACACTTGCTAAATTTGTCATACAACTTCTTCTCTCTCAAGTTTTGCAAAATCGACCTCAAATGATCCATATGCTCCCGTTCACTTTGGCAATAGATAAGAATATCATTAATGAAAACAACCACAAAACTATCCAGAAAAGGCTTGAACACCTGATTCATGAGATCCATGAACACGGCTGGAGCACAAGTTAGGCCGAACGACATCACAACAAACTCAAAGTTCCCGTACCTTGTTCTAAAGGCCATCTTGGGAATGTCACATTCTCGAACCTTTAACTGATGATACCCGAAATAGAGGTTAATGTTCGAAAAGTGAGTAGCCACTTGAAGTTGGTCAAATAAGTCATCGATCCTAGGCAATGGATACTTATTCTTAATGATCACCTGCTTCAGTTTCCTACAATCAATACACATCCGAAGAGATCTATCTTTCTTTCTTACAAATAATACCGGAGCACCCCATGGAGATGTACTTGGCCTGATGAAGCCCTTCTCTAACAAATCTTTCAACCGATCCTTCAATTCCTTTAACTCAGCCAGTACCGTACGATAGGGAGGAATAGAAATAGGCTGAGTATCCGGAAGAAGATCTATGCCAAGGTCTACTTCCCTTTCAGGAGGAATACCGACTAAGTTTTCTGGAAACATGTTCAGAAACTCATTCACCACCGGAACAGACTCAAGTATAGGCAATATAGACTCCCCATCTTTAACCCTCACAATGTGATACTTATATCCACTGGAGATCATCTTCCGAGCCATGAGGTAGGAAATAAACCGACGTTTGATAGCCGAGTCACTACCTTTCCATTCAAGAACAGGCTTGTCACGCCTCATGTCCCGCTAGGGCGGACTGGCACCCATTGCCGATAAGGCCCGAGAGAACCAACCTATATCTATGCACTTTCTATACGTATTATAAGAGATTTCTTCATTATGCCTTTAACAAATTAAATAGTGATAACAAGCCAAAAAGAAAAGGCATACGGCTAGTCCATTGGGACCACGGTACACTTTAATTTACATAGTCTACAAAGCCAATTGATAAGGAAAAGTGACTGATAAGGGTTGGGAAAGGCCCGCCTTAGCTAATTGTACAATACAAACATATAAGCTCTAGACATGAAAAGCTCCGAAGCAACCTGAAGCTTGGTAACAGCAGCTAGATGTCCTGTACTCCTACTGGGAAGATCTCCTAGCACCTGTACCTGCAGCATGAAATGCAGGTCCCCCGTAGGGGACGTCAGTATGGGATAATGTACTGAATAGGTAAGGCAGAACATACTGTACATGAAGTAATAACTCAAATGAAACCATGCATTAGTGTAAAATTAAAGACCACCTATGGTTATACTTTAGGATCATGTACTTTATGTTCTTTATATTACTTTACCTTTACTGTATAGTCTGTGCATAGCATGTAATACAAATGACCAGCTGATCAGTGGCAAACTTTATCAGGATCATCCCTGGCTAGGTTCTTCCTTAACCCCTCAGGCTACCACCCTGATAGGATCGTCCCTGGCTAGGTGATTCTTCCACCCCTCGGGCTACCACCCATCAATAAACAATAGACTTTATCTTTCAATTACCTTTGGGATGATTCTTTTACCGGTCATAATATTGGATCTGTAGGACTGTAGATGTAACATGTGACATGTAGATAATCATACAAGACAATATGACAATGAAAAGAGTACAATACATAAATAATGAAATGCGTAAGAGATGAAATAGCTCGTGAACTTTATTTGGAAAAAAGAACCCATGTAACTTGGTATCCATGTATGTATGCAGATTTAAAGGTGACTATGTATAGGAGCATATGAATATGTGCAAGAGTGTAGACACAGTTATTAGTTATGTCGGAGTTGGTAAGCACCTTTATGTGCCAAGGAAGGATCTATTTTCATACCAAACAATGCGAAATCAAGTAGCCTTACATACCTCATTGTATGACCTCGTTACTACTTCGAGATAACCTTCCCTTCCTCCAAGTATTTATCTACAACATAGTAGGCAATAAGACTAGTATTAGCTGCAAAGAAACACTTCTTGGAAGCATAATATCACAAAAACTAACACCCGGCCAGCAAGCCTATAATTAGCAAGGCAAACGCATTCCTTCAATCTTTTCATATATAATTGTATTTTCTAACACACATTCACATGTACACATCATGTACAGCCTGTTTTAGTGCCACAACAGTCTTGCAACAGCCCACAAGGCATAAAACATAACAATTCTACACAACCAATAAATGAACAGCATAACGCTACCTCCCTTCGCTACATTTCAACATCGGCAATTCCAAACCTACTCCAAATCTAACAAAAATGTTCCAACAAAATCTATACATAAAAATAGCCTTAAACCAATCTTATAATAGTAACAAATCAGTCAGTAAGGATGTGAAGTAATAGTTTTTCCATCCAACAGCCCACATGTTCATACTAAGAACACAATTACGATATCATATAAGGACTTACTTTTGTGGACTATAAAAGTGGTGAAGCAGCCTGGTTACATTACAATAAAACCAATCTTTGTTAAATACGTAAGTATTACTTCATAATACAGACAACCAAGTAGAGAAAAGTCTCTTAATTTACAAGAAAAATGTACAGCAGTCCTTAGAATACAAGCTGTCCAGAATTTCCAGCACAACATACTAGTATATACTTCTTGATTTTCATGAAGAAACCATACTAAATACACAACTTTAATTGCTTAAATTTGCCTTCAAGAGTCAGCCTTCCTTCAAAAACCCTAGAGGGTTGTGTTAGCTGCTTTGAAAAGTGAAGTAAGGAGAAAAAGATAAGTCTTTAGGAAGCTGAAATTTTTCTCCAAAGTGGAATGACTTAAGGGATGTTTTGAGCCCTTTATAAAGGGTCTTTTGGCCGAATTACTCTGGGACTTTTGACCACCTTATACCATATATTATTAAGCTGTTTATGCAGCAGCTTGGCCCTTACATTTGGGCCTAATTGGGTCTCAAAGTTGATGGCCTTGGGCTGCCCATTTTCCAACATTCTCTTCACTTAGTTTGAGCCCAAAGGGTTAAGTGTGTTGTGATGTACCTGGGCTATTTTTATATTCTTCTCGGGCTTAAATTATAGTTCATGTGTGATACTAAAACATGGGCTAAAGTTACATACTTAACACGGACTTTATTCATAATAGAACTTGGACAAGACGTTGGGCCTCGTCTCCATTTAGCTAGAAATTTAAGCTAAGCAAGTAGGTGACTCACCTACTAGCTTCTTAAGTCTTATAAGCACCTCAATTCTCTTACTTCATTTAAGGCTGTGATTTCCTCAATTTGACAAAAAACATGTATACACTCGACCCTCTTAAGCGTTAGACGGACATATCCCCCTATAACATGAGATTCGAGCACTTTTAAAAATGGGCGCTAATTTGACCAAACCGTATCATATTTTATTTACATAGTACTAATATTGTAAGGTGTTGGTGTTACATCCTCCCCCCCTTAGGAGCATTCATCCTCGAGTGTTAGCACAATTGGATAGCTTAACCAAGTTTAAACCTTTACTTACACAAACGTTTCACAACACATTAAGTATCCAATCACACAGACCTATTAGTGTCCCAATTCTGCATGTTAGACTTCCTCTTTAGCTTCAAATAAGTAAGGATACTTTGATTTCATCGTGTCCTCGGCCTCCTATGTTATTTCTTCCGCTTGCTGGTTTCTCCAAAGTACTTTTACTGAAGCTATTTCTTTATTCCTTAGCTTCTTAACTTCACAATCTAGAATAGCAATAGGTACCTCTTCATATGTAAGATCGCTTGTAACCTGTACATCCTCAATAAGAGTGATGCGAGATGGATCACCTATACATTTTCGAAGCATTGAGATATGAAAAAATGGATGAACCATTGAAAGCTCTTGGGGTAGCTCTAGTTCATATGCAACCTGCCCGAACCTCTTAATAATTTGATATGGTTCTATGTAACATGGGCTCAGTTTTCTTTTCTTACCAATTCTCATAACCCCTTTCATTGGAGACACCTTTAAAAATACCCAATCCCCTATTGAGAATTCCATTCCTCTCCTCCTGGCATTCTCATATGATTTGTAATGACTTTGGGTTGTTTCTAGCCGCTGCTATTTTACCTTAACTTTTTCCATGGCTTGTTCTACTGCATCTGGCCCAAGTAAGGTGGTTTCACCACTTCAAACTATCCAATTGGCGACCTACATTTCCTCCCATACAATGCTTCGTAAGGTGCCATCTTGATACTCGCGTGGTAGCTATTGTTATAAGCAAACTCAATAAGTGGAAAATGGTCCACCCAACTACCTTTAAAGTCCATTGCACAAGCTCGCAACATATCTTCAAGTGTCTGAATGGTGTGTTCTGCTTGACCATCTTTTTGGGGGTGGAATGTTGTACTCAAATTCATTTGTGTCCCTAAACTACTTTGGAAGGACTTCCAAAACTTTGCAGTGAATTGAGCTCCTCGTTCAGATATAATGGAGATTGGGACTCCATGTAGCCTGACTATCTCTTTGAGGTATAGCTTGGCATATTCTTCAGTTATATAATTACTCCTGACTGGTAAGAAGTGTGCTAACTTTGTGAGTCTGTCAACTATTACCCATATGGAGTCAAACTTCTGAGATGAGTGAGGCAAGCCGGTAACAAAATCCATATTGATCATATCCCACTTCCATGTTGGAAACTCTATACACTACATATAACCTCCTGGCTTTTGGTGTTCTACTTTCACTTGTTGGCAATTTGGATATTGAGCCACAAATTCTGCAAGGTCCTTTTTCATGCTCCCTACCAAAACATTCCCTTCAGGTCATGGTACATCTTAGTTGATCCTTGGTGGATGGATTATCGGGAATGATGGGCTTCTTCCATTATCCTCTTTCTTAATATGTTAACATTAGGTACACATAATCTATTTTCGTAATAAAGTGCTCCATTTTGGGTAAGGTCAAAGCCCTTTATCGTACTCTAACTCACCTTTTCCTTAAGTTGTCGTAGAATAGGATCCTCAAACTATTTTTCTTTCACCTCTATTACCAATGAAGACACCGCAGCATTATCCACAATAACCCCTTCCTTTGGAGTTTCAAGAAGGAGAACTCCCAAATTTGCTAGCTGACGTAGATCCTTAGCTACTTCTTGACTCACCATAGCTTGATCACCAGTATTTATGATTGGCTTATGACTCAGAGCATCGGCTACCATATTTTCTTTCCCCGGATGGTATACTATATCAATGTCGTTATCCTTTATTAGGTCTAGCCATCTCTGTTGTCTTAAGTTTAGGTCTTTCTGCTAAAAGATGTATTGTTGGCTCTTATGATCAGTGTATATGTCAACGTGAACTCCATACAAATAGTGGCGCCATATTTTCAAAGAAAATACAACCGCTACTAGCTCAAGATCATGAGTTGGGTAATTTTTCTCATGTGGTCATAGTTTCCTAGATGCATAAGCAATTACCCTACCATTTTGTGCCAGTACACACCCTAAGCCAACTTCTGAAGCATCGCAATACACTGCATACCCCTCAGTGCCTTCTGGAAGTACTAGCATAGGCGCAGAAGTTAGCTTATTTTTCAGCTCCTGGAAGCTCCTTTCACACGCATCATTACATTAGAACTTAGTTGCCTTATGTTTCATCTTTGTTAGAGGTGCAGAAATAGAAGAAAAACCTTCAACAAATCTCTTGTAATAACCTGCCAAACCTAGGATGCTCCGAACTCCCGTGGGTGTTGTTGGTCTTGGCCAATCTTTCACAACCTCTACCTTTTTTGAATCAACCCTTATTTCCTCATCAGACACAATATGACCCAAGAATGCCACTGATTTTATCCAAAATTCAGATTTAGAAAATTTGGCATACACCTGTCAATCACAAAGAACTTGTAACACCTGTCGTAAGTGATTTGCATTGTCCTCTTCTGATCTTGAATATACCAAAATATCATTTATGAATACTATCATGAACACATCTAAGAATGGCTTAAATACCCTGTTCATCAGATCCATAAAAAGAGTTGGTGCGTTCGTTAGCCCAAATGACATAACAAGAAATTCAAAGTGACCATAACATGTTCTGAAAGCAGTCTTAGGTATATCTTTCTCCTTCACCCTCACTTGGTGATAACCTGATTTCAAATCAAATTTTGTAAAGCATTTGGCACCGTGTAACTGATCAAATAAATCGTCAATCATAGGGAGAGGGTATTTATTCTAAATTGTCATCCTATTCAATTGTCAATAGTCGATACACATTCTCAAGGTGCCATCCTTGCATACAAATAATACTGGTGCACCCCAAGGGGACACACTAGGTCTTATAAAATCCTTCTCCAATAAGTCTTTTAACCGTTCTTCTAATTCACGCAATTCTTTTGGGCCATTCTATATGGAGGGATAGAAATAGCTTGAGTTCCTGGAAGTAAGTCAATACAAAAATCTGTTTCTCATTCTGGAGGTAATCCTGGAAGTTCTTCAGGGAACACATCGACAATTTCATTCACTACTGGAACTGATTGAAGAATTGGCAATTCTGCCTCCATATCCCTCATTCTAACTAGATGACATATATACCCCTTGGATATCATCTGTCTTTCCTTAAAATAAGAGATAAACTTACCCTTTGGCACCTAACATTGCCTTCCCATTCAATAACTACCTCATTTTGAAAGTGCAAGAACACTCTCTTAGTTCGGCAATCCACGGTGGCATAGCAAGAAGCTAACCAATCCATACCTATTATAATATCAAATTCCACCATTTCTAGCTCAAAAAGGTCATCCAATTTGTCACAGTCACAAATAGTTACTATAGAGTCATAATAAACCCTTCTAGCTATAATAGATTCACCAGTTGGTGTGAACACTTCAAATTGTTTGTTCAATAGTTTGGGTGTTCTCTTAAGCTTCCCAGCAACTAGTGGAGTGATGTATGATAGTGTAGAACTATGGTCAATTAATGCATACACATTATGTGAAAAGATGAACAATGTACCTATGACCATATCAGGTGAAGCTTCCAAATTTTACCGACTCCCCAGAGCATAAGTGCGATTCTAGAATCCGCTAGAGCTAGCTGCCCTTTAAAACCTCTACCATGACCCATAGGTGCTTGTTGACCCCTACCTAATGGAGGAACTGGCGATGATGATGCAACAGTTGATCCAGTAGATTGCGTTATATCACCCATGTGCCTTCTCGGGCAATCTCTCATCATGTACCCTGGCGCACCACACCAATAGCAAACATCTATACCAACACGACATATACCCTGATGACTTCTTCCACACTATTTACAAGACTGCCTAGGAGTCATTAGTTGGCCTACCGAATATCCTATTGTCTGTATACCTTGTCCCTCACCTTGTTGACCAAACTAATTACTTCTAGACCCTTGAAATTGTGACAGAGCACTGGCTGCAGAGTAGGAGGATGATGGCCTAGGCGATCTATTAGAAAATCGAGGCCTAAGCTCACCTTGGGGTGGTGTAAACTGCCCAATAGACCTGGCCCTCTTGGATTGCGCCCTTTCTACCTCTTGTGTCCATCTTATTTGCCTCTGATCCTCCAAATTATGTGCAAAAGACTGTATCCTTGCTATGTCTATATCATTGTTCAAGGAAGCAATGGTGCAGTCTATGACCAGATACGTATTTAGCCTATCTACATATCGATGAACTCTATCTGCCATAGTAGCAACTACATTAGGAGCATACCTTGCCAGGGAATTGAATTGGAGGCTATACTCTCTCACGCTCATATTCCCTTGGTGGAGGTTCAAGAACTAATCTGCACGGGCTTCTTGGATCTCTAGTGTCAAGTAATGGTCAAGAAAGGCCTCTTTGAATTCTTTCCAGTTAGTTGGAGGTACATCTATGCCCTTAGATTGCTTCCAAGCTTCATACCACAGTATAGCCACACCCTTCAACCTATATGTCGCTAACTCCACAGCTTCTATACCACTCATGTGCATCTAAAGTGCGCTGAATCTGATCAATAAAGTCTTGGGGATCTTTATTAGGATCAAACCCAATGAAGGATGGAGGGTCCAAATTAAGAAAATCACGTATCCTTGTGCCAGCTGCCCTATTTGTACCACTTGTACCCATAACAAGACCTTCCTGCCTTTGACCTTGACCAGCACTATATGAGTCAATAGTTGAGCTGCATTTCTCAGATCCTGCACGGTAGCATCAATAGGTGTTTCTAGGGAAATTTTACTACTCTCGGGTTCATCAGGAACTGGAGGAGTTGGAGATGTCTATGGCACAGACTCCTCTTGAACCTCATTTCGTTGTCTAACCTAACTGTCTATACCAACCACCACTTCTACTCCCTTCCCTTTACCTTTATTTTACCCAGTTTCTGGCATACTTGCTGTACAAAACAATTTAAGAGAGACATAATGCACCTATTACACTCAGCTTTATGGCACGATCTAAAGAATGAAAAGAAAGTAACAACTCCTAAATGCCACGTAGTCTCCTGCTTATAAATGTGGTGCACAACACATCGATAAACAAGATTCTATATAGACACTACTTTGTAGACTACCGAAGACAACCCGCTTTGATACCACTTCTGTCATGCCCCAAGTCCCGTTAGGGTAGACTGGCACCCGTTGCCAATAAGGCCCGGGAGAACCAACCTGTATCAATGCGCTTTCTGTACGTATTATAAGGAATTTATACATTATGCCTTTAAGAAATTAAACAGTGATAACAAGACAAAATGAAAAGGCATATGGCTAGGCCATTGGGGCCACGGTGTTTAAAGTACGAGATAGGACCATACTTTAATTTACATAGTCTATAAGCCCTCTAGATAAGGAAAAGTGAATAATAAGGGTCAGGACACTGCTTGCCTCAACTAATTGTACAAACCAAAAATATAAGCTCTAGACATGCAAAGCTCCGAAGCAACCTGGAGCTTGGTAACAGCAGCTGGATATCCTGTACTCCTACTGGGAAGATCTCCTAGCACCTACGCCTGCATTATGAAATGCAGGTCCACTGTAAGGGACGTCAGTACGAGATAATGTATTGAATATGTAAGGCAGTACATACTGTACATGAAGTAACAACTCAAACGAAACCATGCATTGATGTATAATTAGATACCACCTTTGCTTATACTTTGGGATCATGTACTTTATGTTCTTTATATTACTTTACCTTTACTATTTAGTCTGTGCACAGCATGTAATACAAATTACCATCTGATCAGTGATAAACTGTATCGGGATCATCCCTGGCTAGGTTCTTCCTTAACCCCTTGGGCTACTACCCATGATAGTATCGTCCCTGGCTAGGTGATTCTTCCACCCCTCGGGCTACCACCCATCAATAAACAATATATTTTATCTTTCAATTACCTTTGAGATGATTCTTTTGGTGTCACAATATTGGATCTCTAGGATTGTAGATGTAACATGTGACATGTAGATAATCATACAAGACAACATGACAATGAAAAGAGTACGTTACATAAATAATGAAATGCGTATGAGATGAAATAACTCGTGAACTTCATTTGGCAAAAAGAACCCATGTAACTTGTTATCCATGTATATATGCAAATTTGAAGGTGACTATGTATGGGAGCATATGAACATGTGCAAGAGTGTAGACACAATTAATAATTGTGTCGGAGTTGATAAGTGCCTTTATATGCCAAGGGAGAATCTATGTTTCATGCCAAACAATGCGAAATCAAGTATCCTTACATACCTCATTGTATAACCTCTTTTCTACCTCGAGATAACCTTGCCTTCCTCCAATTATTTATCTACAACATAGTAGGCAATAAGACTAGCATTAGCAGCAAAGAAATGGACAATTCCCTTTACTATATTTCGAAGTCGACAATTCCAAATCTGTTCCAACTCTAACCAAACTGTTCCAACAACATCTGTTCATAAAAACTGCCTTGAACTAGTCTCAGAACAGTAACAAATCAATCATTAAGGATGTGAGGCAATAGCCTTCCATCCAACTGCCCACAAGTTCTTACTAAGAACACAATTGTTATATCATATATGGACTCACTTTTGTGGACTGTAAAAGTGGTGAAGCAGCCTGGTTACATTACTATAAAACCAACCTTTGTTAAATACATAAGTATTACTTCATAATATAGCCAACCAATGGAGAAAAACCTCTTAATTAACAAGAAAAGTGTACAATAGTCCTTAGAATACAAGCTGTCCAGAATTTCCAGCACAACATACTAGCATATACTTCCTGTTTTTCATGAAGAAACCATACTAAAGACACAACTATAATTGCTTACCTTTGACTTCAATATTCAACCTTCCTTCAAGAACCCTAGAGGTTTGTGTTAGTTGCTTTGTAAAGTGAAGGAGAGAAAGACAAGTCTTTAGGAAGCTGAAATTTTTCTCCAAAGTAAAATGACTTAAGGGCTGTTTTGATCCCTTTATAAAGGGTCTTTTGGCTAACTTACTCTTGGACTTTTGACCACCTAATACCACATATTATTAAGCTGGTTATGCAGCAGCTTAGCCCTTACACTTGGTCCTAATTGGGTCTCAAAGTTGATGGGCTTGGGCTGCCCATTTTCCAACTTTCTCTTCACTTAGTTTGGGCCAAAATGGTTAAGTGTGTTGTGATGTACTTGGGCTATTTTTATATTCTTCTTGGGCTAAAAATATAGTCCATATGTGATGCTAAAACATGTCTAAGGTTACACCCTTAACATGGACTTTATCATAATCGGACTTGGACAAATCCGACGTCGGGCCTCGTCTCCATTTAGCTAGCAATTTAAGCTAAGCAAGTAGGTGACTCACCTACTAGCTTCTTAAGTCCTATAAGTACTTCAGTTCTCTTACTTCATTTAAGGTTGTGATCTCCTCAATTTGACACAAAACATGTATACACTCGACCTTCTTAAGCGTTAGACGCACAAATCCCCCTATAACATAAGATTCGAGCACTTCTAAAAATGGGTGCTAGTTTGACCAAACCATATCATGTTTCATTTGTATAATACTAATATTGTAAGGTGTGGGGTGTTACAAGGCTCACCGGGGGGTTGGAACTTGACCTTCCAGGTTCTACAATCTACAGAGGCATATGATGCATGCAACCATTCCATTCCAAGAGTCACATCAAAATCATGCATTTCTAGTTCCACAAGATCACACGGGAATACCTTATGCAATACCGAAACAGGACAACTACGATAGACTCTATGTGCAATAACAGATTCACCCACGGGAGTATAAACCGAGTAAGGCTACCTCAACATTTTCGAACTCAAACCAAATTTAATAGCCAACAGAGGAGTCACAAAAGACAAGTTTGCACTCAGATCAAGCAAAATATAAGCATCAAAATCAAATACTTTTAACGTACCAATCACAACATCCGGAGCCTCTTTAACTTCCTGACGTGCATGAAGAGCATAGAACCTGTTGTTCCTCAGAGTGACACCTTGAGGAACCCTTGGCTGACCTTGTCCACCTTGAGCCACCTGACCTTGACCTTTCTGAAAGTTCTTGGTATAGTCAGTAACTTTGTGATTCTTATCACCACACCCGAACTAAGCACCCAATGCTCTCCAACAAGGACCTATGTGGCGCTACCTACACTTGGTACACATAGGTTTCCCCTAACCACCATCAATAGGTGCACTAGGCGGAGGCACCTTAGCATTAGCAAACCGAGCACCTGAACCTAGCCTTGTTGGAAGTGGCCAAAACCACCACCCGGAGAGTCGGAGAACCCACCATAAAAACGGACCCTCTTAGGATCCTCCTCCCCTTGATTTTTTCCCCTTTGATTTGTTCGGCATAAACCATAAGTCTAGAGATGTCCATATCTTGATTTAGCATGGTCTACGACATTCTTGAACAAGTAAGTCAGAAATACCAGAGATGAACTTGTGCATTCTTGCACGAGGATCATCCACAATTGTTGGGGAATGCTTGGAGAGCTTAGTGAAATTGAGGGAATAATCCCTCATACTCATTTTACTCTGCTTGAGGTTGATAAACTTAGTCATCTTGGCTTCCCTAAGCTCAATTTGGAAGAAATGATCCATAAAAGAAAGCTTGAACTCTTCCTAATTAATAACACCACCATAAACCCTCTCCATAGACCACTGAGTGTACCACACCTGTGCTACATCCTTCAATTGATAGGCAGCTAGCTCAGCCTTCTCCTCAAAAGTGACACCCATGACATTCAATACCTTTGAGAGCTCGTCAATAAACTCCAAAGCATCCTCATCAGCCTTAGACCCAAAGAACTCCGGAGGATTCATCCAGGTGAAATCTCTCACTTTGGAAGTTGGAGTGGAATCCCGAGGATGGTTAGCATGCCTAGGCTGAGTAGTCACCACTTGGGCAAGCATGGAAAAGGCCATACGAAACTCACCATGAGTGACAGGCTCATCACGAGGCCCTTGAGATGCTTGATGCTCATTAGCTGGGGCTGGTCTGGCAGGTCTACCACCAGGCATCTTCTGAAATAAAGTAAGGATACCATCAAGGGTCAAGAGCAAAACCAACTATTTACAGCATGACATAAGACACTAAGAAGTTAGACAATTCATAGAACGTCGTCATAGCCTCCAACTCATAGGAATGGTGCACTTCACACCCATGATTAGGACTCTACTTGATGCGACATGTTGCACTCCGAGGATCACTTACAAACCTAGGGCTCTGATACCATCTTTGTCACGACCCAGACCTAGGGACTAGATGTGACATGACGTATGGGAACCCGAGAGTCCCCAAACAAGCCTCAAGATACCAAAACTCACATCATCAGTTTGGAAGCATAGTTAACAGTCAACAATAGTTCTAAGGGATGGGAAAGTAAGACTCAAGCTATGGGGCGTAATGGGAAAAGGATCAACATGAGTTCACATAAACATAGCACAAAAATACTAATGGATGGGTACGTAGGACTTACGCTATGGGGGCAATTCGGGTCTTAGGATCTTTCCATCAACATGAGAGCAAGCCATATATCGGCATTTAAAGATAACCACATATATAACATAGACTTAATCGTAACACATAACATATAGCGTGAAGAGGTTTACAAGGTGTCCAATAATGCCTCTATATAGATGGGTCGGAGGCGAAGACATACACCGGGCTCACTCTCAAATACATAAGGAAAAGTAAGTAACATAGGTAGATAGATGGTGGTGCAACCTTGAAAGACAGGACTCACCACTACAAGTAAATCTGAAATCCGAGCTAAACATCAAACTGTAGATGGTCAAAGTCCTCGATACCTACGTGGTAAAATCATGTAGGCTAGAGTATGTGTTAGTACATTTGAATATACTAAGTATGCGGGGTGTGATGCATGTAACTTACCAAAACATGCATATTAATGTTAAATGGCATGGCACATAATATCTAAAAAGTTGAATATCAAAGAATGTAAAATACTGAGATGCTATGAAAGTGATGATGCACGAAATTTAAATGATGCACTTATATATATATATATATATATATATATATATATATATA
>JAABOM020114369.1:0-23632 GCA_011800125.2 Solanum clarkiae | reverse complement strand
AAAAAATAAAAATATTTTTAAATTATTTTGGTATTTTATATATATATATATATTGTTTTCATATAATTTGTACATATATGATTACATATTTTTCATAATTATCCAAAAACCAATAAATTATATTCTTAGTTTATTTTTAGAATTAAGTAATTCATAATTGAGTTAATTATTTTGCTTAGTTAATTTTAAAGACGCTCATTAATTGATCTAATTCAATTTATCGTGTATTTAAATTAAAATCCGACCCCATGTATTTCTCTTTTCCCCTATACCTTTTCCTTTTACTTTTTCTTTTTTTTTCTTTTTAATTATTCTTTTCCTTTTAATCAATTACCTTCTTTTCTTGTGTCCCCCAACGTTCATTTTTTTCCCTTTCCAATTCATTTTATAAAAAAAAAGGCACACACAACCGGCCAAAGATAGCCCAAAAAATCCCATTTTAGTCCGCCATTTCCACCTCATAAACCTTAATTAAACCCCAGCAAACTCCACAGAATAACACCCAGTCAGAATAAAACCCAGAGACCCACTATATTTGTTTGGTGACTAGTTGTATGTTGCTTTTTTTGTGCGGTTGCTTTATTTTATTATTAATGGTTATACAGTACTTTCATTTTCATTGGTTGTTTATTTTTGTCCTTACAATTGTTTGTGGATTAGTATTCTTTTAATGATTTGTTTGATCTTTTAGGCGATATGCAATATTTCTGTTTTAAGTGTTAGAAATGTCCAGATTGTTTTAGATCTCTATTATTACATTATTTGCCAAAATGATCGATGAAAGATTTATCCGTCGGATTTCGAGGCCTCCCCATTCAAAAATATGGAGAATTTTAGCTTAGACTAGTGTTTATTATATTATAAAATTCAAAAAGTAGTTTAAATTCATAACTTATTTAACTTGGTCAATGACAAACTTCTCCATCGATTTTCGAGTGCCCCCATTCAAAAAGATGTAAAAACATAATTTAGGTTCATATTTATCATGTATGAGAATTTTAAAAAAAAATTAGGTAGTTCATATTTGAATTAATTATTTTGCTTTGTTGATTTTAAAGAAGTTCATTAATTGATACAACTTAATTCGTCGTGTATTTTAAATTAAGTTTAACCCCGCATTATCTCAGCTCCACGTATTTTTCTGACCCCGCGTATTTCCCCTTTTTCTTTTTCCTTTTCCTTTTTACCATAACTTTTTCTTTTTCTCTTTTTGACTTTAACTTTTTCTCTTTTTGACTTTTTTTTTTAAATAAGACACACATACTACTACATTATTTGTCGATATTGGCCGATGAAGAAATTATCGTCGATTTTCAAGGTTTCTATGTATATAAGACGAATACTATCTCTAATTATCATTTTTACTTTTTTTATTAATATTATTCATTATTGTGTATATTGTTGATGTTAGGCAAATACTATAAGTTTCTCATATTATTATTTATTTAATTATTTGTGTATATTTTGTGATCATTATACTTATATTGTCTATCTCCTCTTCAATTTGAAAGAATGATTTCAACTGGGACCCACAGTTGTAGATTTTGAAGGGTGCTAATACCTTCCCTTCG
Organism: Solanum clarkiae; assembly: GCA_011800125.2. Lineage (NCBI taxonomy): Eukaryota > Viridiplantae > Streptophyta > Magnoliopsida > Solanales > Solanaceae > Solanum > Solanum clarkiae. The sequence goes on along the minus strand of JAABOM020114369.1, from coordinate 22,061 downwards.
GAATAACTTGAACCCTTACCTAGAATTTGGTTCACAGACTATTTTTTTGTAAATAATTAATTGATTTCCTAATTATCCTTAAAATTAGGTGGTGACTCCCAAATTAAACTATTTTTCCTAAAATCAACATTTTCTTTTAAATTCTTTTAATTTAATTATTTCTTACGAGTTGTCGTGACGTTATGCCTTCGGGATGTCAACAAAATGCACTTGGCACTTGAGAGTACAAAGAAGATCTAAAGTTAGGTTTTCTTGTATGTTTATTAGCTAGAAATGTTCTAAGAATTATTGTTGAGTGACAATCATTGTAAATGAGGTTGCATTGAGAGTTATGTGTAGGAAGTAGGTTTGGCTTCCTACCATCTGTGTATTGGTCACTTGTGATCTTGAGGTGTAAGATGTGAGAGTGTGGAGAGTTGTGAGGTTATAACCTTGACATTGCTCCATTTGTAGTGAAATTGTTGAAATTCTACAAGTGTCAGCAGTAGTTATTTCTCCCTTGAGCAAGGAGTTTTTCTACTATATATGCTATGTTCCTTCGTTTACTATAGTTGTCTCTGTTTTCCTCATGTAATTCAAGAACCTTGTTCTATTGTGTGATAGGGGTAGTCATCTTTTCAATTGGTATCAGAGCAGGTCTTTTTATCTAAAGGCTAACACTTGGAAAAAGATTATGGTGGCACCACCTACTTCCTAAGAGGGAGCCTCTCAAACTAGGCCACCATTGTTCAACAACAACTACTATGGATGGTGGTAAAATCACATGATGGACCCTCTTATTGGGGAAGTCCAGATCTCAGGAATGTGATACTTGATGGACCACCATTCCTATGAAGAATAACACGCAGCCAAATACTCGAGTTCCCAAAGAATGCACTAAATGTGATGTAGCTGACAAGCTAGCCATCTAGAATAATGCGAAAGCGTAGAAGATATTGACATGTGGAATAGGTCCTGACAAGTATAATAGAGTCTTTGCCTGTCAAGATGCAAACACAAACTGGGATACTTTTCAGACAGTGCATGAAGGAACAATGCAAGTTAGGATGTCTAAGATTGATAATCTAAATAGATAGTATGAACTCTTTAGGATGTTAGAAGGAGAAAGTATTTAGGATATGCACACTGATTTACTGCCATTGTAAATGATATCTACTCACTTGGAGAACTCATCAATACTGGCTGAGTATGTTGCTGTTGTGTCCTTCTGTGCTCAACTCCTACTGATCAAACAAGAAATATAGGACTTTGGGTTTAAGGTGGATTGCGTACCTATAATGTATGATAACACTAGTGCAATAAACATAGCCAAGAACCCAGTGCACAATAAGAAGACCAAGCATATATACGTCACCACTTCTTGCATGACAATGTTGAGAAAGGTCACATTGTTATACCTTCTACAAGACAGAAGATCAAGTGGCCGACATATTTACCAATATACTAGGATGAGAACATTTTAAGAATAATTGCCTTCATTTTGGATTGATAAAGGACGCATGAGTCACACTTTTCCCTTTGCTATCTCATTTGAATTAAAGTTTTGTACTACATAAGTGACCTTTATCTTTGATTACAGGTTCATGCACTAATGTGTCTTAGATGGACTCCCTCACTAAGAACTGTTGATATTACCCTTAGTTTCCACAACTATAGTGATGCAATGATGTCAAGGGAAGCTGATTCACTTAAATGTGACTCAGGTATGCCTCTGCTCCTTTATTTCTAAATCACGTTGATAAGTCCGCATGCTACTAAAAACGTGTCAGTCATCATTAAGATTACCTAGTCCATATGTAAACACCTATACTGACTGGAACATTTCTTTTTGGCAGGAAGTTCACTGACTCAAAACAATGATCATTCCCCTTAGGATCTAAGCCGCCGATTCAATATATCAGTTCATTCAGGAATATCTTGTCAATCATTTAGCACTCATCATTCGTAACTGCCTCTTCACCATCCCTAAGCCTACCATTTAAACCAATCCCACAACCCTTTCACACCATATTCTTCTTTCTCTCCATACTTTTCTGGAACTCTTTCTCACAAAAAAACATGGCTCATCTAGTATCTTACTCATACTCCAATATGGATTCCGTTTCCACAACCCCATCCCCTCCCTAGGCACTGTTTTAGGGGGAATACACATTCTCTGACTATTACCAGTCTCTACCTCCATCCTCGATAAACTATCCCTCCTCCCCACGACCTTCCACAAATAGACCACTACTTCCCCACCACCAATCATCTCGACCCAACCATCTTTCTCCCCCTCACCCTCACTAGACTTTCCTTTTTTCCCTCTATGTTCTCCAATTAGGATGTCAAAACCTAATCGGAGAATAGTGCCATTGCCTATCCTCTTATTGTCGCTTTATTGATGACCTACCTCACTATTAGTGCTCCTCCACCCTCTTCATACCCACCAAACCCTGCCTCCCTTCCTCTTACCACCCCACCCCCATCTCTAGTGCCTCTATCCTTAATACCCCCTCCTCAATTTCCTGTTCCATCCCTCGTCTCTTCTAACTCCATGGATGATCTTCTATTGGCGCGTGTGCATTGTGGCATTGTTTAGAATCCCAAGAAGCTGATCACCCCCAAGAGTACATCCCCTCTCCGTACATGTGGATCGTTAACTCATAGAAAATAGAGAGCTTTCGCTCTTAATGAGGCTGAATCGAGTTGCAAGAGGGATAATAGTTTTATAGATCATGTACCCCCTCTTTGCCTGCTAGTGTCGCTATATCTCCTACGGGGTCACAGGACCTATTTCTTCCTCTCCTTTCCCTGTTCCTCCTAGAATTAATAAGAACTTAGAGAAGTTCTTAGCCATGGGGAAAGAAAATGACTTTGGGTCTAAGGCGATCTTGTGTGGGCGGGTGATTTTTCCTGAGGTGAGGGTCTTTCTATTGGTTATACTATTGTGCGTAAAGCTGGCAGCACAGGGGAGGATCCATCTATTTTTTGGTAGGACGTAGTTGAGGTCTATGTAAATCTTACTCTGCTGGAGAGTAGTTTTAGAACCTCTAAAGTGCGAGGGATTGAATTGGTGTTTGACAAGGTTAAGTTGGACGAGATATTGGGTATTTTGTCTTTGGGTTTGACAAAGTACATTTGGCATAAGGTTGAGGATTGTGTCTTCACATCTATGTTTACTCATGGACAAGTCTCTAATACTCCAAGGAAAGTGCTGAAGGGGGAGATGTGTCACACCCCGAATTCACCCCCTAGGTGTGGGCAACACGCAGAACCATTTCTGGTCCCAAGCGAACAACTTGACTTGGCTACTTGCTTAGTGAAAGACTTAAATAATAAAAATGAGCATAGATAAGATGTACTAAGAAATTGTAATAGTCTGAACAATCTAAAGAAGGAAATATCTCAAAACATTTGAAAACAAGAATTGAAACTCCTGCCTTATAGTCCATGGAACCTCTAACTAAGATGAAACAACAATTGGTATAGGCCCACGGTAGCTCCAACTAAAAAGAAATACTAAATAAGACATAGATAATGACTTCAAACCCTCTGACTGAGAAGAGGCCTCACCTACAGCTGGATGGATGTCTGGTCCTCAACAGAATGTCTGCTGAGGGACTCTGTCACTTGCGTCTGCATCATAAAATGATGCAGGTCCTAAGGACTTTAGTACATAGAATGTATGGAAAGTAAAATGGACAAAATGGAAACTCAGGATAAGGTACCATGCTCAAATTAATTAAAACATATCTCAAAATAAAGTAGCATAAGTAATAAATGAAGTACATCCTGAAAAATATAACATATGCTGAAAGTCTGTACGTAAAAACTAGCTTGCTTTAACTTGGAAAGTTTCTCTAACCAACAACCACTACTATGGGCTTCTAACGTCTTGTCCACGGTAGCATGTTGTCCCGTATTTTGCCGATGTAAGGAACGATAACTAGGGGAGTGGATTCATCACAAAACTTGAACATCTTAGTGGTAATGACGAGTTGTAATTTTGGGCACAATCCTATCCTGTGCTGGCTATGTAGTTGATGAATTCAAGTTATTATTAATCTCACTCATATCAGTGCTCAATAATACTCTGAAAATAGCTATTATAATGCTCATACTTAAAAGAGTATTCTTGCTCAAAGTATTACTTCCTTCTCTTTGAGACTTAGCCAACTTTAGCTTTTCTTAGACTTTTCTCAACTTGACTCTCTTCTTTATTTCTGAAAGTTGTATCAATAACAGGGATTTCAATATGATGTTTATTACTCAGATATCTTGCAAATTCAACAGCTTAAACCACTTCTTAAGCTCAACTCAAAACTATGAACATGTAGCTTTTCATGATATAGCTATAGGGTTCTCATAAATATAATCATAACTGAAAATCTCATCTAAATATCTTAATTCTATAATAAAATCAAAAAAAGTCCTAATTCTTGTCAAAGAAAAATGCATGAATAGTATTTTGATGAAATTTACTAGTAATTGAGGAAAATTGATCTCAACTCAAAAGCATGAATCTTGGGTAAATATTTGTAGTCAAAGATACTAAAAATATGTAGGATAAGTTTTGGAGGGCCTTATATACCTTGGAAACAACTTCTTGGAAGAATTGAGGAGGTTTCTTGAAAGCCCTAACTTTTGCCTATTTGAAACTACGGTCTATGTTCTTAGAGTATTTTAAAATTAATTAGATGAGATAGTCCATTCTAGGGGTTTAATTAGGTGAAAACTAAAAAGTTTAGACTTAAAAGGGTGAGAAAAGTCAAAAATACCCCTCTTTAAAATTTCTGCTAGGGTCAACTACGAGACTTGTTACGACTTGTAGAGGCTTCTACGACCCGTAAGGGACCTTTCGTAAACTTTTTGGACATTTTTTAGGGTCTCTGGAACATTCTATGAACCCTGTGCTACCACTTGTAGTAGGTTCTACGACCTGTAGTTGGGTCCATAAAGTTTGAAATTGAAAATTTAACTGAATGTTTTCATGAGATATAGATACAGGTCGTACTCCAGATTACGACCCGTAACTAGGTCTCATAGTGCAACTTTGCACTTGCAGTGCTCAGTAAAATGACCATAACTTTTGACTCCAAATACCAAATGAGGTGAAACTAGTTGCGTTGAAAAGCTAATTCAAAGATGTTTCATTTGGTATGTGATGGAATTTTTTGTTATTTGTGTGCTAAGAGTTATGATCATTTAAAACTGACTCTTGCATAATCTAAGGCTAGAAACTCATTTTATAGGAAAGTTTTGAATCTAAGTACAAGAGGTCTCTTTTTACCCTAATACACTTCCCATATACAAGAGTGATGCTTGAAACATAGGCACTTATGAGGATAGATTTATGAGATGTCACAACATGTCTCGCTTGGGATCTTCATCCTCGAATGAAGGTGAAACTAGAGAAATATACGCATGCTTGCTACTCATAAACTAGTTTATCAACAAGAAACTATCTAGATATCTTATTACTCATATTCATGGACGTATCTCAACTCAATGATAGGAATAAGGAATATTACCTTCATTATTTTTATTGGAAGGAACGACCAGGTGAAGATACCTAGCTTTTATATCTGCCTCAGCTTCCCAAGTGACTTCCTTGACGAATTGGTTTCTCCACAGTACTTTAACAGAAGCAATCTCTTTGGTACTTAATATACGAACTTGTCGATATAGTACCTGAACTGTGATCTCTTCATATGTCAAGATGACTTTGACTCCAATACTCTCTTAAGGAACAACCAGTGCAGGATCTCCCAAAAACTTCTTAAGAATAGAAATGTGGAATACTGGATGAATAATAACTAATTTTGGTGGCAATTCCAATTCATATGCCACATTACTAATCCTCTAAATAATCTGGTATGGGCCAATATATCGTTGACTGAGCTTCCCCTTTTTGTCAAATCTCATAACCCCCTTCATCAATGACACTTTTAGGTACACCAATCACCTACCTCAAATTCCAAATCCCTCCTTCTAACATCAATATAAGACTTCTGTCGACTTTGGACTGTCTTTCGTCTTTATTGAATAACTTTTACCTTCTCCATAGACTGATGGACTAAATCAGGTCCTATCAGTCCTTCCTCACCAAATTCAAACCACCTAATAGGTGATCTACACCTCTTCCCATAAAGGGCCTTATATGGTGCCATTTGTATGCTAGCCTGGAAACTGTTGTTATAAGAAAATTCAATCAAGGCTAAATGATTATCCCAGTTACCTTTAAAATCTATAACACATGTCGTCAACATATCCTCAAGAGTCTGTATGGTCCGCTCTGCTTATCCATGTGTCTGGGAATGGAAGGCTGTACTAAGATTCACCTTCGTACCAAGCCCTTTCTGAAATGACTTCCAAAATTATGTTGTGAACAGGGCTCCTTTATCATAAATAATAAATCTAGGGGCCCTATGCAATCTAACGATCTCCTTAATGTAGAGATTGGCATAGTCCTCAACTGTATCAATCATCTTGGCTGGTAGAAAGTGAGCCGACTTGGTCATTTAGTCTACTACTACCCATATTGAGTCATGATGTCTATAAAATCGAGGTAAGCCTGTTATGAAGTTTATGTTAATCATCTCCCACTTCCATTTTGGAATCTCAATGTTCTGGGCCACACCACAAGGCCTTTGGTGCTCCACCTCAACTTGCTGGCAATTGGGCATCTGGACACAAACTCTACAATGTCCTTCTTCATGCCACCCTACTAATAAACCTCTCATAAATCCTTATACATTGTTGTTGCACCTGAGTGAATAGAGTATCTAGTGTTATGAGCCTTAGCTAGAATCCTGTCTAAGGCCATCAACACTTGGTACGCACAACCTGCCTTTATATCTCATGACTCCATCTCCCCCTTTCGCAAACACTAACACTTTTTGCTTCTGAATATCTTCTTTCATTTGAAGAAGGATAGGATCCTGATCTTGCTTTTCTTTCACCTCCACCACCAAGGATGATTTCGTCCCATTTTTGACAATAGCACCATCCAATTTTGCACTCCCAGGTGTGCTAGCCTGTGCACTTCCTTAGCTAGTTCTCTTTCTATCCTCAATTTGTGCAATGATCCCCATGGTCAACCTGCTTAGAACATCAACAACTACATTAGCTTTAGCTAGGTGATAGAGGATACTCATATCATAATCTTTCAACAGCTCCAACCACCACCTGTACCTCAAGTTCAGCTCCTTGTGGCTGAACACGTACTGCAACCTTTTGTGGTTTGTAAATACATTTACATGCCCACCATAAAAATAGTGTCTCCAGATTTTGAGAGAAAACACCACAGCAGCTAGCTCAAGGTCATGAGTTGGGTAGTTCTTCTCATGATTCTTAAGCTGTCTGGAGGCATATGTTATCACCCTGCCTCTCTTCATCAATACACATCCCAATCCAAATTCAGAAGCATCACAATATACAGTAAAGCCATTAGCTCCCTCGGGTAGCGATAAGGTTGGAGCTATAGTCAACCTAGTTTTCAACTCTTGGAAACTCTTCTCACAAGCTTCCAACCAAACGAACTTAACCTTCTTCTGAGTTAGTTTAGTCAAGGGAGATGGGATAGAAGAAAATCCCTCTCTAAAATGCTTGCAGTAGCCTGCCAAACCCAAGAAACTCCTTATCTCTGTTAAAGTTATGGGCCTTGGCCAATTCTTTACTTCCTCAATTCTCTAGGAAAGTACGGTCCCAGAAAGGTCTCCTTAAACACTGCTCAATTCAAAGCTGGCACCCTTTCTGCTCGACCTCCTTTCTACTGATCAAACCAGAGTCTAGCTACTTCTTTAAGTTGATAGGCAACTAACTCAGCTCGCTCAGCATCACATATGTTATAACCTGAAACACTTTCGAGAGCTCTACAATAAAATTCTCAAGATCCTCCTTCATATTAGACACTGTGAACTCAGGTAGGTTCATCCTCAGAAACTTACGAACCCTGGTGGTATCTGAACCATCATCCTTGCCATCTCCTTATCGACCTCCCTATGTAGTGACTACCTGTGCCAAAGTATGTATGGATTGGCGAAGCTTAGCATACAAGATGTCCGCTTGCGGTGGTTGCTTGACAGGCATAGTTGGACCTCTAGGTCCATCAGGAATTGGCCCAAGCTAGTTTACATTCTGCTTGGCTGGGTTCCCTCTACCCCTTGATGGTCCAACGGCTCTATGTGGAGGCATAATATGAAAAAAAGGCATGAATGCACTAGTTAGAAGGGACATAATAGAGGTGAATTGTGGAGGCATGATCTGCAAAACAAGGCGTGAATGCACGAGATAGAAGGGACATAATAGAGGTAAACTCTGAAGCACGAGAGAGAATAACAATTGATAGTGACACTTCCTAATATCTTGTAGCCTCCCCAGGAAAGATGTGACGTGCTTCACACCCATAATATAGACTCTACTAGACATGGTGACTCTACTAGACACAGTGACTCTACTAGACACAATGACTCTACTAGACACAGTTCCATAGACTCCTTAGGACACTTGAACTCTGTACTCTAATACCAAGTTTGTCATGCCCTGACTTCACCTCCTAGGCGTGGCCGGCACCCAAAACCATTTCTGGTCCCAAGTAAATCATTTGGCCTAGCTACTTACTCAGCGGAAGATTTAAATAATAAAAATGGTCATAGATAAGATGTACTAAGAAACTGTAAGTCTGAACAATCTAAACAAGAAAAAATCTCAGAACATTTGAAACCAAAAATTTGAAACTCTTGCCTTATAGTCCATGGAACCTCTAACTAGGATAATCTGAAATAACTATCGGGACAGGCCCACGGTAGACCCAACTGAAAAAATACTAAATAAAACATAGATAATGACTTCAAAGCTTCTGACTGAGAAGAGGCCTCACCAACAGCTAGATGGATGTCTGGTCCTCAACAGAACATCTGCTGAGGGTGTGCCCCATAACTCTAGACTCATAGGCACCTATGTTGCAAGTCTTTTTTGTATAAGTGGTAAGTGTATTAGGGTTATGAGAGACCTCCAGTACTTAGTCGGATTCAAAACTTTCCTATAGAATGAGTTTCTAGCCTTAAATTATGCAAGAGTCAATTTTTAATAATCAGAACTCTTAGCACACAAATAATTAGAAGTCCCAAGACATACCAAGTGAACTCCTTTGAGTTAGTTTTCCGATGAAACTAGTTTCACCTTATTTAGAGTTTAGAGATAAAAGTTATAGCTATTTTACTGAGGACTGCCAGTGCAGAGTTGCACTAGGAAACCTCTGCTGCGGTGTTGTAGTATGAGCTACGGGTCATGGTGTGACCCATAGCAAATTCCAGAAACTCTGACATTGAGCCAAAGGGTTACGGGAGGGGTCCTACAAGTCGTAGTATTGTTCATGATCCATAACGAGGTCTGTAGGGGCATTTGACAGCTTTTTAGGAAGGGTTATTTTGATCCGTTTCACCATTTTAAGCCCAAGATTGAAACTTTTATACTCATGCAAGGTCCCAAACCCTTCATTTCATCATTTTATTGCCAAAATACTCTCTCTAAAACCCTCTATAACTTCCCCAAATATCCTATTCAAATTCAAGGATTTCAAGGACAAGCTTTGGATTTCAAGAACCCACTCCAAGCTTCAAGTCTTCCTCAACTCAATTTCAAGAAATTCAATATTTAAGGTATGTCGGTTTCATCCATTGGGTCCTTTCACCCATAACCCAATCTTCCTTTTTGTGAAAAGTGCATGATTTCAAGTTGTATTACTTATGGGTATCTCTTATTATAAAATATGAGCATAAATTATGTTGGAGTTTTATCAAGTATTGTTGATTATAGATGACTACCTATTTTAAGCTTATACTATGAGTTGATCTTTTTCTATTCAGATTATACATGATTCAAGCTATGAGATCTATGAGCTATTGTGAACTTTTGAAATAAATTACATGATATGATGGGGTTTTACCATGATGTTGGGTGAAATTATTTGCATGACTTTAAGATGCATTGATTTCACTATTTCATGACCCATACTCTTGCATTTGCATGATTTGAGCAAGTGTATATATATGCTCACCAAGTGTTTGATAAAATTACATGACAAGAATTCTCAAGCTTTTAATGATCTATTACATGTTTTAAAAGTCAAGTGACTTCATGATGATTAAGGGCTTTCAACTATGTATTGAATTCATGAAAAGTATCTATGATATTGCAAGTATCAAGTTAAGCCCTATTTCACGATTTCTACCTCTTATGAGCCATTTATGTTAAAGAAAGGATTCGAATATGATTATGATCTACTCTCATGTAATCATGTTACCATATTTAGATTACCTTGGCAACTAGGCCACACCTTGTCAAGGGGGTGTCATGCCTTGGTCACCTTGTCGAGGGGATGCCATGCCTCGGTCACTTTGTCGAGGGGATGTCATGCCTCGATCACCTTGTCGAGGGGATGTCATGCCTTGGTCACCTTGTCAAGGGGGTGACATGCCTTAGTCACCTTGTTGAGGGGTTTCATGCCTTGAATTTCAAGTTGTAGCTCGTTCGGTCTATGTCGGTAAGGTCTCTTCCCACACATGTATTATGTAATATGAAAATTGAATGTTTTACAAGAATGTTTTATTACAAGCATTGATTATGCATGCCATGTTGAGATTATATAGGTCCATTGCTTATGATTATGCATTTTGATTATATTGGCTTATATCTTTGTTACATTGCATCCCGCATACTTAGTACATTCAAAAGTAGTAATGCATATTCTATTCTACATGATTTCACCATATACAAACTAGAGCTCCTTTTGATCTTCCTCCTCCACATGGTTAGTTTGGTTCTCCAAGAAAGATTTGGTGAGTCCTCAACTCCGAGGATGATATTTACTTTATTTCATGCTATATTGAGACCTATTTCTTATGTTGGATTCTTATTATTATGAGGGTGTGAGCCCGGGAAGTGTCTTGGCCCCACTCCATTCTAAAGTAGAGGTGTTGTTGGATACTAAATTTATATATGCTTTCAAGCTTGATTTTTCTTATAATTTCTATGTTTATGACAAAATATTCCTTAGTCCCGCTCCCCTTTTTACTTAACTCTTGTTATTGCTTATTTTGAATCCGCAACCAAAGATGTGTGTATGTTATGAACAAGAGGCTTGTTTGGGTTGTCTTCGGACTTCTCATTCACCGTGTCACATCTAGGCCCTAGGCTTGGGTCATGAAAGAAGGACTCTATCACTAGCGTCTGCATTATAAAACGATGCAGGTCCTAAGGACGTCAGTATGTGAAATGTACGGTATGTAAAATGGTCAAAATAAAAACTCAGGATAAGGCTCTATGCTCAAAGTAACTAAAACACTTCTTAAAATAAAGTAACATCAGTAATAAATGTAGAACATGCCCATGCTGCCAGAGCCATCCCATATTTTGCCGATGTAAGGAACAGAAACTAGGGAAGTGGATCCATCCCAAAACTGGGTCATCTTAGTGGCAATGAGGAGTTGTACTTTTGGGTGCAATCCTATCTATACTGGCTATGTAGTTTATGAGTTCAAGTTATTATTACTCTCATTCATATTGGTGCTCAATACTACTCCAAAAATAGCTTTTATAATGCTCATACTTAAAAGAATATTCTTTCTCAAAGTATTACTTCTCTTTGGGACTTAGCCGAACTATAGCTTTTCTTAGACTTTTCTCAACTTGACTTTCTTCTTTATTTCCGAAAGTTGTATCAATACCAGGAATCTCAACATGATCTTTATTACTTAAATATCTTGCAAATATAACAGCTTAAAGTACTTCTTAAACTCAGCTCAAAACTATGAACGTAGTAGCTTTTCATGATATAATTATAGGGTTCTTATAAAAATAACCATAAATGAAATCTTGTCTCAATATCTTAATTCAAAAATAAAATCAACAAAAGTCCTGATTCTTGTCAAGGAAAAATGTAAAATGAACAGTATTTTGATGAAATTTTCTAGTAATAGAGGAAAACTGATCTCAACTCAAAAGCATGAATCTTGGTAAATATTTGTAGTCAAAAGATACTAAAACATATATGGGATAACTTTTGGAGGGCTTTACATACCTTGGAAATCAACTTCTTGGAAGAATAGAGGAGGATTCTCGAAAGCCCTAACTTTTGCCCCTTTGAAACTGCGGTCTAAGTTCATGGAGTATTTTAACATTGATGAGATGAGATAGCATGTTCTAGGGGTTTAATTAGGTGAAAACTAACAAGTTTAGGCTTAAAAGAGTGAGAAAAGTTGAAAATACCCCTCTTTAAAATCGCTGGTAGGGTCGAGTACAAGACCCTCTACAACTCATAAGGGCTTCTACGACCCGTAGGGAATCTTTCGTAAACTTTTTGGACATTTTTTGGGGTCTCTGGAACTTTCTACAAGCCCCCTGCACGACTCGTATTGGGTTCTACAACTCGTAATCGGGTCCGTAAAGTCTGGGGCTGAAAATTTAGCTTCTCTGACTTTTTTCATGAGATACAGATACAAGTTGTACTCCAAATTACGACTTGTAACTAGGCGCGTAGTAAAACTCTGCACTAGCAGTCCTCATTAAAATGGTTATAACTTTTGAATCCGAGCACCAAATGAGGTTAAACCAGTTGCATTGAAAAGGTAATTCAATGAGCCTTCATTTGGTATGTCATAGGACTTCTAATTATTTGTGTGCTAAGAGTTATGGTTATTTAAAATTGACCCTTGCATAATCTAAGGCTAGAAACTCATTCTGTAGGAAAGATTTGAATCCGACTAAGTACTAGAGGTCTCTTATGACCTAATACAGTTCCCATATACAAGAGTGAGGCTTGAAACATAGGTACTTATGAGGATAGATTTATGGGGTGTCACAAGATGCCTCGTTCTTGAAGTTCTTGTTTTAGGTGGTCCATAAAAGAGTGTTATCAAGGGGTGAGTGTCTCCATGAGGCGACTTTTCGCTACATGGGGTTAGACAACACTTCAGATCTTGAGGATCTAGTGGGTTTGCTATTCTTGATCATACGCCACATGGACACAGTCATTGATCCAACTTTAGGCTTTCATCGGCTAGCTTTTGGGTATCTGCTGACTCTAATCTTCAAGGGGTACTAGGTTTCCTTAGGCACGGGCAGGGTTCTCCTGAAAAGGATATGATTGATAAAGCCACTGCACTGGAGCGTGATTGCCTACCCTCTACTCCTACCACTCCTCCTCAAGCTGCAGGATAAGCTTCTCAAATGATGTTCGATCTACAAACCGCTCAGGATGCTCAGGTGTGTATGCAAACACAAGTGGATAAATTAAATGAACAACTGGTATATTCACAGTCAGAAGTGGGAAGACTCAAGGACCAGCTGCTTCACCAACAGCAGGACCATAATACTCAAGTGGATGTGTTGTTGAAGATGCTTTGCTCTACTTCCTCTCCCTCAGCCCCTAACCTATAGCCCCCCATGTTTCATTTGAGTACTCCGTAATATTTTGGTTCTCTTGATGGTTGGTTTAGACAATTATTTTTGGTGCTTGTGTATATGTTGATCTGCTTGGACATCTATAGGCATGATGCATGCCTCTCTATTTTTGTTTGATTCTATGCTAATTTTGTCTCGTTATGCTTATTTTGCGTGGATGGCTAATATTCTCAGTTTTATTATGCTGTGCTATTTGGGACTGTTGAATGTGATCTTGTTTCATTACAAACTGATTGCCCTTGTTCCTACTAACTTTCTTCTTTTTCTGATGTCAAAAGGGAAAAGAGTTAATATGCTGCAAGTAAATCATAGGTATTTTTCTGACGATGACTCGTGGAACTATTGACAGTGGACAACATGGGTTTGCCATCATCAAAAAAGGTAAGTTTGTTAGACTCTTGTAGGATTTCCTGAACTGTTTTGATGATGACAAATGAAACCATGTTCAGGATACAACACCAGAGAGAGCGAACACAAAAAAGGTGGAATCCTATAAGGAAACAAACTCTTAAATAAGAAAGTAGAATCAGGCTAGAACTTCTACAAGGAAAGTTGAATGTGCCACTTATGAAGGAGTCTTGTTGAAGGACTCTTCTAGGGTGAAGTATAAAAGGTGAATAACAATCCTAGAAGAGTAACTTTTGCAACTGAATATTAGCGATCCAGCAGCAAAGGCACTTGGCATTCGAGAAGACAAAGAAGATTTAGAGTTAGGTCTTCTTGTATGTTCAATAGCTAGAAATCTACTTAGAATTATTGTTGGGTGACAATCATTGTAAGTTAGGTTGTATTGTTGAGATATCTATGTAGGAAGTAGGTTTGGCTTCCTGCCATCTGTGTATTGATCACTTGTGATCTTGAGGCGTGAGAAGTGAGAGTGCGTGGAGAGTTGCGAGGCTGTAGCAAAATAGACATTGAGCTCTGCACTGTAGTCTTCCCTAACTAAAATCAGTTTAAGCCAATCGAAATGATCCTCATTATCCCACCAATAGAAGCATCTATCTGCATACATGGCAGAGAAATGATAACTCATTGTTCAATCAGTTAACATGTCTGTAAAGGACTATAATGTAATGCAACTTATTAAACTCAACATAAAAGATTTGTCTATCAGAAATGCTGCAACAAGTTTTAATTTAATGAAATATTAAAATAAAAAGCGTGGGTGAGAAAACAAATTTGGTATTGTCTGTCGTGAAATACTCATTATACTCATATTCTTCTCCAGCCCAAGATCAGAACGAGCTTGCCGGCAGACCATTTTCTTAATTAGAATGCTATTTACCTTCATAAATATAGAGATTGTTATCTTTGTCATATCTTGTATGAATAGCAATTTGGTTACACCAACACATGAATCACATTTTTGTTTCATCTGTTAATTAACATCAGACTTTTTATTTGAGGAATTGTCACGTTTTAACACTACAAGATTTGAGGAATTCTGTATTTTTCAACATCACTTTTTTTTTTTCTTCTCTTACTTTACGACATCTTGTTGATATTACTTGAAAAGTTTGATGGAGGTAAGCTAACTGAATTCCTAAATTTAGAATATCATGAGGAAGTGATATACTACAAATTATAAGTTTTAACATAAAATACAAAAGAGAATATACATTTAAATGATCAGTGGAGCAGCAATACATTGTTCATTGAACGCAAAGATATCGACCTCGTTCTCGATTTTCCTTTTGGAATTTCCAAAGTGCAAGTTTAGTGATAGAAACATCCCTAAACGCAAATATTCTGAAAAGGTACTATCAAGCAAGTCATGTCATTGAATATATTCATAGATTGTTTTGTACCTGCTGATAGTTCCTTATTGTTTTGTTTTTGGTTTACTAAAATTTTTGTACCTGCTGATAGTTCCTTATTGTTTTGTTTTTGGTTTACTATGATTTTTGTACCTGGTGATAGTTCCTTGCAATTCCTTTATGACAGACCACCTTTTTTAAAGTAATTGTGATTATAATGGTGCATACATGATACCATATGTAAAAACAATAGGCAAAGTTACAAGTTCTCTTCTTTTTATCTCAAAATGGGGTATTCTATTTTGCTAAATTTCCGATTCTTCAAGTGTAAGAATATAATTTTATATATCCGTTCAAAATTAAATGAATCTCAAATTGCAGAAGATACACTTTTGATATATAGAGTATAAAGCTATATATGAAACATCTAATAAACATGAAAAAAAGAAGTGATCATAATCTCAAAAATGTGAGTTGTCAAGCAAAGGTACTATCAAGCAAGTCATGTCATTGAATATATTCATAGAATTTGTGTGTGTGTGTGGAATGTCGAACAGGGAATATGGGAAATCATAGGTGTCTGAACTACTTGATCATTAGGAGCAGTTGAAACATGAACTAGACGAGATGTTACTGCTTTTGTCAAGAAGGATGCTAAGATTGCTCGCCTGAATAACCCATTGCAAACAGTTTCGACAGAGGGACTAGGTTAGGAAGAACTTTCTGATAACTCTATTAATGGAGTGTGTAAGCTAGCTCAACAGTTTAGCAAGTGATAGGAGTAATGTGAGAGAAGAGGGGAAGAAGAGGATTAACAACTGGAAGCACTGTTACATTGATTCAATCACACCTTTGGCATGAGGCCTAGTCCTATATATATACACACACACACACACATTCATATAACAAACTAATCTGTAACAATTGTACTTCTCCTACCTAACTCCTCCACTCTAAACTAACTAATCACACCATATAGCTTGTTAACTGCTTACTCTAGCCAACACTCCCCCTCAAGCTTATGGTTGAAATGCATTCTTTATTCCAAGTAGACTGAGTGTTAAGTACTCAAATATCTGCATATGTATTATTTTGATGACTAATAAACTGTATCAAGTACCAGGTAAGACATCAGACTGGCGCGTCATATTCAGTAATGGAAAACAGCCTGTAAAGTTATTGTGATTGGTGAAAAGTCTTTCAGAATTGTACTAAAAGACCAGCGGTCCAAAAGATGCAGTAACAATAGCATAAAAGAAAGAAGTCCAAGGTTTTAAATGCACTTTTTCATGAGCATATTCAGTTTGAGCATCCAAGAATTGAAAAAGGTTTCCTTTGGCTTCCAGTGCAGATTACAGCAAACCCAGATAAGGGACCTGATAGACTAGGTCTATAGCTCTTGAATCTTGTGTAAGATGTAAGCTTATTCACCAGTGTAGGATTACTCCTCAGTCTATGAGGCAAGTGATCAGTGTAGTTCTTGGAGTATTCTGAGTGTAGAAACATATCCTGGGACAGGGCTGTAGTCCTAAGGTATAAGTTTGTTAAAGTTTCATTTCTAATTACTTGAGAAGTGTAGTGTAGTTTGAAGCTGGGTTGGTATTGCTCTGTGCTTGTGCTGGTTGCATAAGTCACTTGTGTTGTAAGAGAAAGTAGAGAGATAGGGTGTGTGTTGTATTTCTTTACTTTGCTCTTAGTGGATTTTGTTGGTAAATCCTGTAGCGACAGGTAATGGTTGTTCCTCCCTTGAGCAAGGAATTTTTTCACATAAAAATCTATGTGTTTTTATCCTTGTTGTTCTTTACGTTTCACTACTTTTTTTCTCTATTAAAGGACCTGAGAAAGTATCAGGTAAGGGGGACCATAACTCAACAATTGGTATAGAGCGGGAATCTCTATCTGGTTCACACCTTGAGATTCTCTAGGAAGATGGCTGCCCCACTAAACTTGGAAGAAGAACAATCATCCACTAAACCACCAAGGTTTAATGGAAAATACTATGGGTAGTGGAAGGGCAAAATGCATGACTTCTTAATGGCTGAAGATAGTGAGTTATGGGATATCGTCTTAGATGGACCCTATGTTCCCATGATTGAAGTCAAAGATGGTGATATCACTAAATCTATTCCAATGAATAGGCAACAGTACACAGAAGTGAATAGGAAGTAAATAGAGAAGAATTACAAAGCAAAGAAGCTCATTGTATGAGGTATAGGAGCTGAGGAATACAACAGGATCTCTGCTTGTGAATCTGCCAAAGAGATTTGGGACTGTCTAAAAAATGCTCGTGAAGGGACTGAGCAAGTTATTGAATCCAAGGTGGATATGTTAACCTCTCAGTATGAGGATTTAATCATGCTTGAAGATGAAACCATACAGGAGATACGAACAAGGTTTTCAGCCATAACAAATAAACTCAAGTGCCTAGGAGAACCTGTAAGTCAAAGCAAGCAAGTTCGCAAGATCTTGAGAGTTCTTCCTAAATCCTGTGAAAGTAAAGTGGATGCTATAACTGAGTCGAAGGACCTAAAAACCTTGAGGTTGGATGTTCTCATATGCATCTTTCGCACTCATGAGCTAAACAAGAAGCAGGATTCTGCCAATAGAAAAGGAAAGAAGGACAAAACACTAGTTTTACAGGCAACTCAGAGTGATGAAGAAACTGATAGAGTTAACATGGCTTATCTCATCAAGAGATTTAAGAAATTTGTGCGAAAAAGTCATGAGTTAACCAAGAAAGGAAATGCTGGAAAAGCTCCTAGAGGTTCATATTTGTGTCATGGATGTGGTAAGCCTAGTCATTTCATCAGAGGATGCCCTCGTGTTAGGGGAGACAACAAGGAAGTTAAAGAAAGAAGGAGAGACCTGGTCTCTGATATGTTCCGGAAGAAGGTTGTTGCTGATAAAATAATGATTAAGGACCTGGGCATCTGGGGAAATGCCTCCAGTGGTTTTGATGAAGATGAGTAACTTGAAGATTCATCCATGCTTGCCGTAAAAGATGATGATGAAGTCTATGATGGACTATTTGCTTTCATGGCACAGTCAGATGATGAGGAGGATGAAGATAATGATTATGATGAGGTAACTCTTCTTGATGTCAAAGATAATTCAGATCTGTACTCCACTAGAAAGCTCAAAAAACTGGCATGTGTCCTTATTGAATTCATCTATGAACTGACCAATGAGAAAGATCTGCTAAACAATAGTGTAGATATTTCTCAAGATGAGAAATTCGTTAGTGACTCAGGTTTCAGATCTTGAGGTCAGGATCATGACACTTGAAATTGAAAAAGGGGAACTTTTGAATCGAATGGAAGATGAAAATGTGTCTGATGTTAAGTTAAAAAGAAAAATTAGTGAGAATGAGTTTTGTCCTGACAGAAAGGCTGAAAGAGGCAGAATTAAAATTTAATCTGCCCTTAGAAAGGAACTGTAAAATTAAGAAGGATCTTATAAGAGTTAGGGAGCATCTAAAAAAGTCTATGAAGTAGACAACCTCCTCTAAACTCCTAGGAGACATGTCCTACAACTGGAGCACCGAAAAAAGGGGTCTTGGGTATGTCAACAAAATAGATCCACCCTACAACCCTCATAGTATGTTTCAGTTACTGACAACTTGCTACGCCTACACTGCGGAAGGAAATGTCATTTGAAGGAAGGTTGTGAGATTCTAAAGAGAACCCTGAACAACCAAAAGTCAGTTAAATCAGATAACTATGAAGTGAGCAGAGTGCCAAGTCCTAAACCCAAACGAAGGACCAGACCCTTGCCTCTCCGGACCAAAAAATTTGTTATTAGACCTTTACCTGCTTATTAGGAACTCAAACTAAAATGGGTTCCCAAGACTAACTTCTAAATTCTTTATGGAAAGGCTAGGAGGAAGCAGTCAGCGCTGGTATATGGACAGTGGATGCTCAAATCACATTACTGGAAGGACTGAAAAATTCCTCTCACTGAACAAAATTGAAGGAGGCAGTGTCTCTTTTGGCGGTGGTCAAAAGGGGTACATCATGGGAATAGGAAAAAAAGGCAAATGCTTTGAGAAAGCCATTGAGGATGTGTACTATGTCGAAGGTTTGAAGTACAGTCTAATCAGTGTTTCTCAAATATGTGATAAAGGAAATGAAGTTAGGTTCCTATCTGACAAATGCACTGTAACAAATTTGGAGACAAATAAAGTTGTGCTAACAGGCCTGAGATGCAGAAATATGTATGTAGTAGACCTGAGGACTACAAAGCAAGACAATTTGACATGCTTGAAGGCTCAAAATGAATCAGGTGATTTGTGGCATAAAAGATTAGGACATATTAGCCCTTCCCTGCTAAACAAACTGGTGTCCAAAGATCAGGTTAGAGGGTTGCCTGGTTAAGTTCAACAGTCTAAGCGTTTGCACAACCTGTGCTCAAGGAAAGCAGACTAGAGAACCATTTAAATCCAAACTGGAGGTAAGCACCACTAGACCTCTTGAACTTATTCACAATGATCTTTGTGGTCCTGTAAAGGTACAAAGTAGAGCTTGAAAGAAGTATATCTTTGTAGTGGTTGATGATTACTCAAGGTACTCTTGGGTAAAGTTCAGAATCAATTTGGATGCAGAGTTGCTGGAACTAGATTAGATCATGGCACTAAGATTGAAAACTCAATCCTAGATGGCTTCTGTGCTAAAAGTGGTATTTATCACAATTTTTCTGCTCCACATACTCCTCAACAAAATGGAGTAGTGAAAAGGAAAAATAGAACTCTGGTAGAAATTGGAAGAGTCATGCTAATAGATTCTTTTCTGGACAAAAACTTCTGGGCTGAGGCTGTAAACACTGCTTGCTATGTCACCAACAGATGTCTAATAAGTTCACTCAAGAATAAAACATCTTATAGGCTCTTATTTGGAAGAAAACCTAACATTAGCTATCTAAGGACATTTGGGTGCAAATTATCATTCCATTCAGTCTTCAAAGCGTCGCGACCAATCAGGGACCGAATGCCTTTCTCACTTTTTACTTTAAAAGGTCATAATCAGTTTTCTACACTCACTCAAATCCTTTTCTTTTAGCAAAAGAAAAAGAACGTTCATTTCATCCCTTCCTTCTCTGAGTTGGTTCATCTCCTTCTTGTTCATCTTCTCCCCCAAGCTGTTATCGTATTCATATATAGACTCTTAAGGATATCAGCCCTGCTTATTCCTCTTCTCATCAGGATGTAGAATCAGGCTCCTCACTATCTCCAAATATTGTCACTCCACCTTCAACACCTGTTCATGTTCCAGTCAAAACTATAGACCTTCATCCACTTGTACAAGGTCTCAACCCTTCCTGTCCATCCCTAGCTTCTGTGCCATCATCATCGTTGGTACTAAAGTTTGCCAAGCCTTCCCCCTCACCAAAAATGTCTATTGTCACTCCTTCTCCTGACCTGACCCTAACCTTGGGCCATCCTAGTCGTGTTCAAAAGGCTGCTAGCGAGTTTAGACCAGTAAATATGGCTGTGAAGGAAGAAGTTGATGATGAAGATGACGACAAAGGTACTCCACTAATCTGGAAATGCCAAAAAAAACCCTGTTTTAAACAAGGGTAAAGAAAAGGTTCCTAATGAGGGACTTAACTATCAGGAGAACTTCCTCTACACATGGTATGGAGAAAAGGGTATTGGGAGATGCTATGACGGCTAGTCGCCAAATGCACATTGCCAGGAAAAAGCAACGAATAACAATGGTGGTTGAGGAAGAAATCTTCGAAGATAAGTTAGTGGATACTAATAAAAATGTTGATGTTGATTGGACAGAGTCCGATCATGAAGGAAATCCTCTAACTCAGGGACCTAGTCAGGCTGAACTCTCTGCTAGTGGGGGAAACAGAGTGCACCTATTTCCATTCGGGGACCAAGTACATAAGTCAAAAGACGAAGATATGAGAAACCTATATGTAGGGAAAAATGAGTGAGTATACTTCAGGACCAAAATGTCCTAAATGGGAGAGTATTTGAGCCTACTGCTAAGAATAGGCCATGTATGAGGGAGTTGGTAGTTGCTGTGGAGTTTCAAGGCTAGGGGCATTTGTTTGAGTGGCCTGTACCGTTTCTTCATGAGTGGGAGGTCAAGGAATTTTACCTGAACATGGAGTTTCAGGAAGATGGGAGTTTCATAACCAGCATTAGAAATATCTCTTTCAAGGTTGATAAAGAGAGCCCAGGCGACATCTTTGGAGTTAGGAGAACAAGGATTCGCACTGCAATTGACAAGTGCCCTTCCAGAGCCTTCTTGTAGGAGATTGCAAAGTTGAAAAGTGTCAACCCAGCATGCATTCGTCCTCAAGAAGGTTCTCAAGGGTCAATATCAATTGTTCTTTCAGTTTGTCAACAAGGTGTTGTTGCCTCGATAAGATAGACATTCTGTGGCTATAATGGCAGACCTATTTATAATGGAGAAACTATGTACCATGACAGAAAGTAACCACATTAATGATGGAAAGTGTTCAGAATATCTTAGGGTAAACTTGTTCTGACATGTGGCTTTTTATTGAATGAGTGTTTGAGGCATGTGCGTTAAGGCCAAAGGATCAATGAGCGTTGGTAAACACAAATTTGAGAGAAAAATTTCTTATATTACTCACAAGAATAGAATACAAAACAACTCTCTACCTCACACAATATACGCTTTCTTGGTGTTCTTGGTGATATCACATATCTTGGTGATACAAACACATCTTGGTGATGATCACACATCTTGGTGATGATCACACATCTTGGTGATGATGGGTGTTAATGAAGGAGCTCAATAGCTCTTTTTATAGGGGAAATTCTATCCCCTCTTGATGTCATTGATGACATCAATGACAAGCAAAACTCAATTCAAACTTGAA
>JAABOM020114338.1:0-23634 GCA_011800125.2 Solanum clarkiae | reverse complement strand
AAAATAGTTTTTATTTTATAATATTTATTTTTCATTTCATTCTTATTCGCAACCTTTACATCTTGGTGATTCCGTATAATTTTTCACATTATCTTATTTATTTATTCACTGGTATGATTTTATTATTATTTCAATTTTTAAATTAAAGTAGAATTCCTAACTGAATAAATTTATAAACTTATATTTTTCTTTAAGACATATTTATATGCATTATGTTGAAATTTGACATAAGAATTAAAATTTCTTATTTTGAGTTTGAAATCTATATTATATTTTTAATTTCATTTGTGTTGGCTGATATATTACATTACAAGCCATTTCTTTTTTAGTTAGATTTGATAGATTATCTTTTTGATAAATATTTTGATAATTTTGCTATGATATTATATTTAGGATAAAAAACTTAACATTTTAAGAATCTATACTTTTATCAAATATTGCATTTCATTTGTTCGTATAAAACTTTTATTTTTAATTTTTATGATTAATTTAATTAAAATCTACTAATTTAAAAGATATAAATTGATTTTTTTACAATATTAGTTAAGAACATATATTTTTTGATTAATATATTTTCAAAAGACAATATATCTCTTAAAACTTTTAATTTGATATTATTTATAAATACCCTTACTTGTCTAATATAATTTTTTTACTTTTAGATAATTAACTTTTGTTTTAAATATTTAATATAACCCTGTAATTACACTTGTGCAACCAAATGACACACTTAATTATATTGTGGCAAACAAATAGGACTTCATAATTACTAGGTTGTGCAATTACTAGAGCAGTTGTTACTCCCATAGTAATTGTACTAATTTAAATTACCAGGTGACTTTTCAAATAGACCCTTAGTACTCTCAATCGAACGTTTTAATTGAATTCAAAGTTTCTATTTAAATAAGGAAATATTTAGTGATTAAATTTTCTATTGGTTTTGGCCTTCTAAATATTAAAATAATAATTAAATGACAATAATTTAATAAAAATAGTGTATGCGTTCTACACGTGCCACCCATGAATCAATAAAACTATGTATAAGAAGAACGGAATGTAACACCAGGTAAAATTACCAAAATACTCCTTGAATAGAAATGTATGTGTAACGCGTCTTACCATGCGCTGTTTGTGAATCCGAGACTGAATATGCAATCAGCATAGAAAATTGAGCGGGAAAATGGACTTGTTCGAATTTTAGAGCCATTGGATCAAAAAATAATTTTTCGAACCAAAATGATTTCTAGTGGCTGTGCGCGCACAAGGTGCGACACACCTGGGACGCGAACATGCCTTTTATTTTTCTTAATTTTTTCGACAGGAATTGAAAACTCATTCAAAAAATTTTTGGGAAAAAAATGTACATGCGCGGGCCTAGTCCGCCACGCGGACTGGACATTTTCTGGGTTAAAGTTTTTCTTTTATTTTGAGGGGCATTTTGATCAATTTTCTACCCCTCCTAAACTCAAAACATGATCAAATTAGGTTGTACTGATGCGTAAATAGGGTCTAAAACCCCATTCTAAGTATTTGAAGGACTAGGGCTTGAGAGCAAAGAAGAGGGAAGCTAGATTGAAGAATTCAAAGGCAATTCTTGAAGGTTGATTGGTAAAGCTTCATTCCAGATATGTAAGTCTAAACTAAAATCATGAGATTGTTCTCTCATGTGCCCCATAAATGGTCTTAGAAGAGAGTTAAAAGCTCATGAGTCTAGATACATGATTTCTTGATTATTTTCTTGAAAAATATTGCTAATTATATGTATTTTCTTATGTTGATGATCATCATAAACTTATCTTTCTTGAATCGAATAATTTCATTAGATATTGCATAACCCTATATGATAATTTTGAAAGCATGCATAAATGAAGATATGACTTGAGTCTAAAGCCTTGATTGAGAATGTTGATAGAGATTATGATTGTGAATGTGAGGATGATGATAGACTGATAGTATTTGATGGTCTATGAGTCTTTCCAAAAGAACTCTAATGATTTGTTTATTTGATTGTTCCCTAATGATCGTTCTATGCCTTGGGCTATTAATTGAGATGTTGATTGATGAGATGATTAGAGTCTCTATGACACTAATTGAAAGATAGTACCTCCACGAGGCTGACTGAGATGATTTGATTGAGATAGTTTGATTGGATGGACTATTTTCTGTGCTTTGAGTCATGGGAGGAGTATCAAGCACCATAAGAGTAAGAGTTAATCCAACTCGCACTCCTCAAACTACATAGCCAAGCGTAGGTGAGGATTAGGACCATCACATCATATTATGTTGTGGTTCCCTCTAATTAAAAGCCCCTGAAATCAATAGAGGACTTATAGATTGCTATCTTCATTTGGACTTTTCAATTATGATTTCGATTTGCTCCCTACCTGGAAAGTACAGAATGACTGTGGCAATATTAGTGAGATTTTTGTACAACCACTACCTCATAAGTAGTTGTTGTCGGATAAGAGAAACTCCCAGAAAGTTCCTAAACTGAGTACTCTGAGTTGAGATGAAATAAGATGAGTTGAGATGAGTCTGATTTGATTGATGAGGTTTGATGGGTTGATAGGTCACTTGTTTATTCTTTATTCTTACTTTAGATAGGCATTTGACATGTTGATTGATTTCTATATTGAGTTGATTATTGTTTCGTATTATTCTACCTGTTTCGATTTCATTCAACTAATTTACATACCGTACATTGCACGTGATGCCATTCAGCGCTGCATTATTTTATGTTACAGATACAAAGATTAGAGATCATTAACAGACGCATCCTTGAGGATAGAAATCATTAACAGGCGCATCATTGAGGATCCTGGACGTTTAGCTGATTGGTGAGCCTCCCCTACTTCGGATGATTCATTGCTTTTATTTTCATTTTGCTTTAGAGTTAGATTTGCTTAGCTTCATTTTAATTGAGGTAGCCATGGGTCTGTCATTGGTACCACCTGATAGTGATAGAAGCTTCATAGACTAGAGTCGAACGTTGATTGTTAAGATTGTGAGTTAGTTCTTTCTACTAGCCTTCTATTATATTATTATTATTTGAGACTAGATGATAAGATGTGCCCATTTACTTTTCCTTTGTCTTCCTCTGATTAGTAGAATGTATGAATGAATTGAATGTGATGAGGCCAAGTGGTTCGCTTGGGGAATAACAATAGTCTCTGCGTGCCGGCCACGTCTTGGATCCCCACCTGGGGTGTGACAAACTTGGTATCAGAACACGAATTCAAGTGTCTTAGGGAGTCTATGAAGCCGTGTCTAGTTGAGTCTTATTTATGGGTCTTTTGTTGACTACATTTGATAAACAGGAGGCTATAGGACATTATGAATTGTTTCCCTTCATTCATGTTCTAAATCGTGCTATAGAGTTATGTTCTATGAAAGTTCTATTCTAATTTGTACTTTGTGCATTGCAGAATTGTGAATCATACCTCCCAGAAGAGCTGTCAGAGGTAGAGGACATCTCGCCAGACAACATGTTAACCCACCTGAGCCTCAAAGATATGAGGAGCCCATGGAACAAGCTATCCTAATTGCATAGCCTTTGCAAGATGAGGTCTCCAATGCTGAAGGCTATTCAAACTCTTGCCCAAGCTATCACCGCACTTGCTACGAGACAAGGTGCGGGTCGACAGGATTCCCATGACCCTTCTAAAGTCCAAAAGTTCTTGAGAATGAATCCACCTGAGTTCACAGGGTCTGCATTCACTGAGGATCCTGAGATCTATGTGGAGGATCTCCATAAAATGTTCCAAGTAATGCATGTGGCTGATACTGATAGAGTGGAACTGGCTGCTTACCGACTCAAGGTTGTGGCCAGACTTTGGTATGATCAATGGAAGAATGGTAGAAGAGAGGATGCCCTCGTGCTGACTTGGGCTATGTTCGAGGAAGCTTTCTTGGGGGCGTTTCTTCCTAAGAGAAAGAAGAAAGGCTAAGGTAAGAGAGTTCTTGAACTTGAAAAAGGGCTCTATGACTGTGCAAGAGTATGTGCTGAAATTTACTCAACTGTCTCGATATGCTCCGGACATGGTTGCTGATATGAGGGGGAAGATGAGAATTTATGTTGATGGGTTGAATAGAGAGCCAAAGAGAGAGGGGAGGGGATCAATGCTTATGAGTGACATGGATATTGGCAGATTGATGACCTTTGTTCAACAAGCTAATGAGGATAGACAACATGATAAAGAGGAGTTCAGAAATAAGAAAGCGAAAACATCCAACTATGAGGTTGGAAAGAAGGGGAATAGAAACTGATTTCCAAAACCGTCATCTGCTAGTGCACCTGCACACAGAGTCAGAAATGATTAGAGGTCCCAGAATGTTGGAGCCCATGGATCTCAGTCACAAGCCAGTACGACTCAAGGTTCATTGGGTAAGCCAACATATGGCAAGTGTGATAAACTGTACTTGGGGAGATGCCATGAGGGGAGTGATGTATTCTACAAGTGTGGCCAAGTGGCTCACTATCAAAGAGATTATGGCAAAGTGGGCTACAGCTAAAGGAAATCAGAGAGGTACTATGCTAGGCGCATGCAGGGCCACAAGTCGTTTGTATGCCATGGGTAGTCGACATGATCAGGAGAACTCCCCAGATGTTATGATGGGTATGATTCGAGTCTTTTCTATTGATTATTATGTGTTGATGGATCCTGAAGCCACATTATCTTTTGTAACTCCTTTGTGGCAAGTAGATTTGATAGAACCCCTGAGAGTCTTTTTAAACCCTTTGACGTTTCTACTCCAGTGGGTGAGTCTATTCGAGCTGAGAGAGTCTATAAAGCTTGTGTAGTGCCCATCCATCATAGGTATACTATCATTGATCTAATTGAGTTAGATATGACTGATGTTGATTTGATCCTTGGCATTGATTGGCTCCACACCTATTATGCCTCTATTGATTGTAGAGCCTGAACCATTAACTTCCAATTTTCGAATGGATCGATTTTAGAGTGGAAGAATGATTCCTTAGCACCTAAGGGAAAGTTTCTCCTATCTTAGAGCCAGAAAGATGATTGCTAAGGGTTTTATTTACAACCTTGTGAGAGTTAAATCTGATGATATTGAGTCCCATACTCATGAGTTAGTCTCGATTGTGAATGAGTTTCTGGAAGTGTTTCTCGAGGATCTGCCTAGAGTCCATCCTAATAGGGAGATTGACTTCAGGATTAATGTTCTTCCCGATACCCAGCCTATCTCAATTCCACCTTATAAGATGGTCCCCGCTGAGTTGAAAGAATTGAAAGAATAATTGAAAGATTTGTTAGAGAAAGGCTTCATAAGGCTGAGTGTTTCTCCTTGGGGTGCCCCTGCCCTATTCGTGCGAAAGAAAGATGGGTCTCTCAGAATGTGTATTGACTATAAGCAACTGAACAAGGTCATGATAAAGAATTAGTGTCCTCTCCCAAAGACAGATGATTTATTTGACCAACTTTAGAGTGCCTCTTGTTTCTCAAAGATAGACCTCAAATTTGGCTACCATCAGGAGAAACTGAGGGAATGTGATATTCCAAAGATAGCCTTTAGGACTAGATATAGATTTTTTGAGTTCTTGGTCATGTCCTTTGGGTTGACGAATGGTATCCACCCTTACTCATCATTCGAGGATGAATAATCCCAAGAGGTAGATGATGTAACATCCGGTAAAATTATCGAAATACCCCTAGAATAGAGATATGAGCGTAAAGCGTCTTTCCATACTCTGTTTGCGAATTCGGGACCAAATATGCAATCAACATGGAAAATTAAATGAGAAAATGGACTCATTCGAATTTTAGAGCCATTAAATCAAAAAATGATTTTTCGATCATAAATGATTTCTAGTGGCTGTACGCACCCAAGGCATGACACGCCTGGGATGCGGACATGCCTTGTATTTTTTTTAAAATTTTTTCGATGGAAATTGAAAACTTGTTCGAAAATTTTTAGGAAAAAGAATCTACATGTGCATGCCCAGTCCGTGACGCGGACTGGGCATTTTCTGGATGAAAGTCTTTCTTTTATTTTGAGGGACATTCCGGTCAATTTCCAACCCCTTCATAACTCAAAACACAATCAAATTAGGTCATATTGATGGGTAAATAAGGTCTGAAACCCCACTCTAAGTCCTTTTCTAAGTATTTGAAAGACTAGAGCTTGAGAGGAAAGAATAGGGAAGCTAGATTGAAGAATTTAAAGGCAATTCTTGAAGGTTGATCGGTAAAGCTTCATCCCAGGTATGTAAAGCTAAACTAAAAGCATGAGATTATTCTCTCACTTGTCCCATAGATGGTCTTACAAGAGAGTTGAAAGTTCATGAGTCTAGATATAATTTCTTGATTATTTTCTTGAAAATTTATGCCAATTTTATGTATTTTCTTATGTTGATGATCATCATAAACTTATCTTTCTTGAATCGAATAATTTCATAAGATATTGCATAACCCTACATGATAATTTTGAAAGCATACATGATTGAAGATAGGGCTTGAGTCTAGAACCTTGACAGGGAATGTTGATAGAGATTATGATTGTGAATGTGAGAATGATGACAAATTGATAGTATTTGATGGTCCATGAGTCTTCCCAAACGAACTCTAATGATTTGTCTATTCAATTGTTTCCTAATGATCGTTCTAAGCCTTGGGCTATTGATTGAGATGTTGATTAATGAGATATTAGAGTCTATATGAGACTGATTGAAAGATAGTGCCTCCACAAGGTTGATTGAGATGATTTGATTGAGATAGTTTGATTGGATGGATTGTTTTCTGAGCATTGAGTCATGAGAGGAATATCGAGCACCAAAAGAGTAAGAGTTAATCCAACTCACACTTGTGAAACTATGTAGCCAAGCGTAGGTGAGGATTAGGACCATCAAATCACATTATGTTGAGGTTGCCCCTGATTAGAAGTTCCTGAAATCAATAGAGGACTTATAGATGTCTTCATTTGAACTTTTCCATTATGGTTTTGGTTCATTCCCTATCTAGAAATTATGGAATAATTGTGGCAACATCAGCGAGATTATTGTACAATTACTGGCTCATAAATGATTGTTGTCGAATAAGAGAAACTCCCAGAAAGTTCCCAAATTGAGTACTCTGAGTTGAGATAAGATGAGATAAGTTGAGTTGAGTCTGATTTGATTGATGGGGTTTGATGGGTTGATGAGTCATTTGTTTACTCTTTTTCTTACTTTAGATAGATGTTTGACATGTTGATTGATTTCTGTATTGAGTTGATTATTGTTTAATATTACTTTACCTGTTTCGATTTTATTCAACTATTTTACATACCGTACGTTTCATGTACTGATGCCACTCGACGCTGCATCATCTTATTTTATTATACAGATACAGGGATTAGAGATTATTAACAGGCGCATCGTTTAGGATCTTGGATGTTTAGCTGATTGTTGAACCTTCCCTACTTCGGAGGATTCATTGCTTTTATTTTCATTTTGCTTTAGAGTTAGATTTGCTTAGCTACATTTTGATTGAGGTAGCCATGGATCTTTCATTGGCACCACCTGAAAGTGATAGGGGCTTTATAGACTAGAGTCGAACATTGATTGCTAAGATTGTGAGTAGTTCTTTCTACTAGCTTTCTATTATATTGTTATTATTTTGAGACTAGATGATAAGATGTACCTATTTACTTTTCCTTTGTCTTCCGCTGATTAGTACAATGTATGTATGAATGAATGTGATGAGGCCAAATGGTTCGCTTGGGGACTAGCAATAGTCTCTAGGTGTCAGCCACGTCTTGGGTCCCCTCCCGGGGTGTGACAAACTTGGTATCAAAGCACGAGTTCAAGTGTCCCAGGGGGTCTATGAAGCCATGTCTAGTAGAGACTTATTTATGGGTGTATTGTCGACCACACTTGATAAACAAGAGGCTATAGGACATTAGGAATTGTTTTCCTTCATTCATGTTCTAAATCATGCTATATAGTTATGCCCTATGAAATTTCTGTTCTAATGCGTGCTTTGTGCAATGCAGAATTGTGAATCAAGCCTAATAGAAGAGCCGTTAGAGGTAGAGGATATCCCGCCAGACAACATGTTAAACCACTTGAGCCTCAAGGACATGAGGAGCCTGTGGAACAAGATGTCCCTGTTGTGTAGCACCCACAAGATAAGGTTCCCAATGCTGAGTTTTGCCAGGCTATTCAAACTCTAGCCTAGTATTGCAGCTGCGAGACAAGGAGCGGGTCTACAGGATGCCCATGACACTTCTAGAGTCCGGGAATTCTTTAGGATGAATCCGCCTGAGCTCACAAGGTCTGCATCCACTAAGGATCCTGAGAACTAGGTGGAGAAGCTCCAAAAAATGTTCCAACTGATACATGTGGCTGATGCTGATAGAGTGGAACTGGCTGCTTACCAACTTAAGATTGTGGACAGACTTTGGAATGATCAATGAGAGAAGGGTAGAGGAGAGGATTGCCCTGTGCTGACTTGGGCTATATTCGTGGAAGCTTTATTGGGGCACTTCTTCCCAAGAGAATGAAGAGAGGCTAAGGTAAAAGAGTTCTTGAACTTGAAACAGGGCTCTATGAATATGCAAGAGTATGTGTTGAAGTTTACTCAACTGTATCGATATGCTCCAGGACATGGTTGCTGATATGAGGGGGAGGGTGAGGACATATGTCGATGGGTTGAATAGAGGGCTAAAGAGAGACGGGAGGAGAGCAATGCTTGTGAGTGACATGGATATTGGGAGATTGATGACCTTTATCCAACAAGCTGATGAGGAGAGACATCATGATAAAAAGGAGTTCAGAAATAAGAAAGCGAAAACATCCAGCCATGAGATTGGAAAGGAGGGGAATGGAAATGGATTTCCAGTACTGTCATCTGCTAGTACATCTGCACCTAGAGTCAGAAATGATCAGAGGTCCTAGAATATTGGAGCCTATAGATCTCAGTCACAAGCTAGTGTGGCTTAAGGTTCATTGGGTAAGCCAGCATGTGACATGTATGATAAATTGCACTTGGGGAGATGCCATGGGGGGAGTGATGTATGCTACAAGTATGGCCAAGTGGGTCACTATTAAAGAGATTGTGCCAATGTGGTTGACTGGGGTCAATCTACTACACCAGCCCTACCAGCTAAAGGAAATCATAGTGGTACTATTTCAGGTGCAAGCAGGGGCACAAGCTATTTGTATGCCATGCGTAGACGACGTGATCAAGAGAACTCCCTAGATGTTATGATGGGTATGATTCGAGTCTTTTCTATTGGTTGTTATGTGTTGATGGATCCTGGTGCCACAGTATATTTTGTAATTTCTTATTTGACCAGTAGATTTGATAGAATCCCTGAGAGTCTTTTTGAACCCTGTGATGTGTCTACTCCAGTAAGTGAGTCTATTCGGGCTGAGAGAGTCTATAGAGCTTGTGTAGTGTCCATCCATCATAGGGATACTATCATTGATCTGATTGGGTTAGATATGACTGATTTTGATTTGATCCTTGGCATTGATTGGCTCCACCCTGTTATGCATCTATTGATTGTAGAGCCCGAACTATTAAGTTCCAATTTTCAAATTAACCGATTTTAGAGTAGAAGGGTGATTCTGTAGCACCGAAGGGAAAGTTTATCTCCTATCTTATAACCAGAATAATGATTGTTAAGGGTTGTATCTACCATTTTGTGAGAGTTAAATCTGATGATGTTAGTCTCCTACTCTTGAGTCAGTCTCGATTGTGAATGAGTTTGCTAAAGTGTTTTCCGAGGACCTACCTGGAGTCCCTCCTGATAGGGAATTGACTTCGGGATTGATGTTCTTCCCGATACCCATCCTATCTTAATCCACCTTATAGGATGGCCCCCGATGTGTTGAAAGTCTTGAAAGAACAATTGAAAGATTTGTTAGAGAGGGGTTTCATGAGGCCGAGTTTTTCTCGGTGGGGTGCCCCTGTTCTATTCATGCAAAAGAAAGATGGGTCTCTCAGAATGTGTATTGACTATAGGCAACTGAACAAGGTCATAATAAAGAATAAGTATCCTCTTCCAAAGATAGATGATTTGTTTGACCAACTTCAGGGTGCCTCTTGTTTCTCAAAGATATACCTCAGATCTGGCTACCATCAGTTGGAAGTAAGGGAATGTGATATTCTAAAGACAACCTTTAGGACTAGATATGACCATTTTGAGTTCTTGGTCATGTCATTTGGGTTGACGAATGCACCTGCAACCTTCATGAACTTGATGAATAGAGTGTTAAGACAATATCTTGATATGTTTGTGATTCATCGATAATATTTTGGTGTATTTAAGAGATGAAGAGGAGCATGCAAATCACCTCAAGATTGTCCTCCAAACACTTAAGAATCATTAATTGTATACAAAATTCTCAGATTGTGAATTCTGGCTTAAGTCAGTGGCTTTTCTAGGCCATATTGTCTCCAGTGATGGTATTCAAGTAGATGCTTAGAAGATTGAAGTAGTTAACAACTGGCGCAAACCGACCTCTCCAACTGACATAAGAAGTTTCTTGGGGTTGGCAGGCTATTGCCGCAGATCTGTTGAGGGATTTTCTTCATTGACTAAGTTGACTAAGAAAAAGGTAAAGTTTCTGTGGTCCGACGAATGTGAGAAAAGGTTCCAAGAGTTGAAGACTAGACTGACTACTGTACCCGTTCTAACCTTGCCCGATGGAACAGAGGACTTTGTAATCTATTGTGATGCTTTGAGAGTTGGATTGGGATGTGAGCTGATGCAGAGAGGGAAAGTGATAGCATATGCTTCCAAACAACTTAAGATTTATGAGAGAACTATCCGACCCATGATCTTGAGTTGACAATGGTGGTGTTTGCACTTAAAATCTTGCACCACTACTTGTATGGAGTGCATATGGATGTGTTCACTGATCACAAAAGCTTGCAGTATGTTTTTAGTCAGAAAGAGCTCAACCTGCGACATAGAAGATGGTTGGAGTTGCTAAAGGATTATGATATGAGCATCCTTTACCATCCAGGCAAATCTAACATTATTGCTGACGCTCTTAACGGGTTGTCAATGGGTAGCACAACCCATATTGAGGAAGGAAAAAAGGGACTAGCTAAAAAAGTGCATCGATTGCCTCGATTAGGAGTTTAACTTGAGGAGAATGATGAGGGAGGAGTTAATGTTCAGAACAGGTCTGCTTTATGTTTGGTGCCAAAGGTGAATGAAAAGCAAGACCGAGATCCTGTCATACTCCAATTGAAGGAGGCTGTCCACGAACAAAAAGTGATGGTCTTCTCCAAAGTGGGAGATAGGGTGTTGAGATACCAAAGTAGATTGTGCATTTTAGATGTTGATGGTATTCAAGATAGAATCATGGCTGAAGCTCATAGCACTAGATATTCCATTCACCCTGGCTCTACCAAGATTAACCACGATTTAAGAGAAGTCTATTGCTGGAGTGGAATGATGAGGAATATTGCTGAGTTCATCTCAAAGTGCCCGAATTATCAGCAAGTAAAAGTTGAGCATCAAAGGCCATATGGATTAGCTCAGAACTTTGAAATTCCTGAGTGGAAGTGGGAGATGATCAATATGGACTTCATAACTGGTCTACCGAGGTCTCGAAAGCAACATGATTCGATATGAGTGATTGTGGATAGGATGACCAAATCTGCTTACTTCTTAGCAATTAACATATCTAACACTACGGAGGAGTACGCCAAGTTGTACATCCAAGAGATTGTGAGGTTGCATGGAGTTCCCTTATTCATCATCGCGGACAGAGGATCTCAATTCACCTCCCAATTGTGAAGATCGTTCCAGAAAGGATTGGGTACGAAAGTAAATTTGAGCACATCCTTTCATCCACAGACAGATGGTCAGGCAGAGCGTAAATTCAAACGTTAGAGGATATATTGAGAGCTTATGTTCTTGATCTCAAGGGAAACTGGGATGATCACCTACCATTGATTGAATTTGCATATAACAGTAGTTATCATGCAAGCTTTTAGATGGCTCCCTATCAAGTCTTATATGGGAGGAGGTGTAGCTCACCGATTGAGTTGTTCGAGGTTGGAGAAGTGGAGTTAATTGGGCCTGATCTTGTCCATTAATCAATGAAGAAGGTTAAGGTCATTAAAGAAAGATTGAAGACTGCATAGAGTCGCTAGAAATCCTACACCGATGTGAGGAGAAGAGATTTGGAGTTTAAGGTAAATAATTGGGTATATTTGAAAGTGTCACCTATGAAAGGTGTCATGAGATTTAGGAAGAATGGTAAATTGAGTCCACTCTATATTGGAACTTATCAGATTGTAAAGAGGATTGGGAAGGTTGCTTATGAATTAGAGTTGTCTTCTGAGTTAGATGGTATCCATCTAGTGTTCCACGTGTCGATGTTGAAGAAATATTTAGGAGATCCTAACTTGGTGATCCCTATGAAGGTTATTGGAGTGAAGGATAGCTTGACCTACGAAGAAATTTCGGTCCAAATCCTTGATTGCCAGATTTGCAAGTTGAGAACTAAAGAGATAGCCTCAGTCAAAGTCCTTTGGAGGAATCAACTCGTTGAGGAAGCCACATGGGAACCTAAGGAAGAGATGAAAACAAAATATCCACACCCATTTGTGCCAAATGATCAGAATTTTGAAGGTAATTTCCTTACCTATAACTTAATTGATTGTCTTTTCTTGAATTGATTGTCTATTCTTGAGTCCAAATAGAGTTGATTGATGATTGAGATAGAGTCGAGAGTTTGATTGATAGATGTGAATGTTGAGATGAGTTTGAATCTGTTCGTGCCTTGATATCCACCCTTACTCATCGTTTGAGTACGAATGATCCCATGGGGGAGATGATGTAGCATCCGATCAAATTACCAAAATACCCCTAGAATAGAGATGTGCCCGTAACACATCTTCCCATGCCCTGTTTGTAAACTCGAGATTGGATATGCAATCAGCATGAAAAATTGAGTTGGGAAGTGATCTCGTTTGAATTTTAGAGCCATTGGATCGAAAAATAATTTTTCGACCCAAAACAATTTCTAGTGGCATGGCTGTACGCATCCAAGGTGTGACGTGCTTGGGACGCAGATATGCCTTGTATGTTATTTAATTTTTTCTATAGAAATTGAAAACTTATTCGAAAAAATTTTGAAGAAAAAAGTACATGTCCGTGCCCAGTCCGCGAGGTGACAATTTTCTTTTATTTTGAGGGACATCCTAGTCAATTCCCAACCCGTCCTAAACTCAAAACACGATCCAATTAGGTCATATTGATGCATAAATAGGGACTAAAACCCATTATTAGTCCTTTTCTAAGTATTTGAAAGAGTAGGAGTTCAGAGGAAAGAAAAGGGAAGCTAGATTGAAGAATTCAAAGGCAATAGTTGAAGGTTGATAGGTAAAGCTTCATCCCAGGTATGTAAGGCTAAACTAAAAGCATGACATTAATATCTCATATGCCCTATAGATGGTCTTAGAAGAGAGTTGAAAGCTCGTAAGTCTACATACATAATTTCTTGATTGTTTTCTTGAAAATTTATGCTAATTATATGTATTTTCTTATGTTGATGATCATCATAAACTTATCTTTCTTGATTTGAATAATTTCATGAGATATTGCGTAACCCTAAATGATAATTTTGAAAGCATACATGAAAGAAGGTAGGGATTGAGTCTAGATCCTTGATTGGGAATGTTGATAGAGATTGTGATTGTGATGTGAGAATGATGATATATTGATAGTATTTAGTGGTCCATGAGTCTTCCCAAATGAACTCTAATGATTTGTCTATTCGATTGTTCCCTAATGATCGTTTGAAATATTGAGCTATTGATTGAGATATTGATTGATGAGATTATTAGAGTCTCTATGAGACTGATTGAAAGAGAGTGCCTCCACGAGGATGATTGAGATGATTTGATTGAGATAGTTTGATTGGATGGATTATTTTTTGAGCATTGAGTCTTGGGAGGAGTATCGAGCACCGAAAGAGTAAGAGTTAATCCAACTCGCACTCGTCAAACTACACAGCCAAGCGTAGGTGAGGATTAGGACCATCACATCATATTATGTTGAGGTTCCCTCTTAGAAGTCCCCGAAATCAATAGAAGACTTATAGATTGCTGTCTACATTTGGACTTGTTCATTGTGGTTTCGATTTGTTCCCTACCTAGCAAGTACGAAATAGTTATGGCAACATCAATGAGATTGTCGTACAAGCACTGGATCATAAATGATTGTGTCGAATAAGATAAACTCCCAGAAAGTTCCCAAACTGAGTACTCTGTGTTGAGATGAGATGAGATGAGTTGAGATGAGTTTGATTCGATTCATGAGGTTTGATGGGTTGATAGGTCACTTGTCTACTCTTTATTCTTACTTTAGATAGACATTTGACATGTTGATTGATTTCTATATTAAGTTAATTATTGTTTTATATTATTCTACCTGTTTCGGTTTCATTAAGCTATTTTACATACTGCACATTCCACGTATTGACGCCAATCGGCGCTGCATCATTTTATGATTCAGAAATAGGGATTAGAGATCATTAATAGGAGCATCGTTGAGGATCTTGAATGTTCAACTGATTGGTGAGCCTTTTTGTACTTTAGAGGATTCATTGCTTTTATTTTCATCTTGTTTTAGAGTTAGATTTGCTTAGCTTCATTTTGATTGAGGTAGCCACGGGTCTGTCATTGGCACCACTTGATAGTAATAGAGGCTCATATACTAGAGTAGAATGTTGATTGTTAAGATTGTGAGCTAGTTCTTTCTACGAACCTTTTATTATATTATTATTATTATTTTGAGACTGGATGATAAGATGTGCTTATTTACTGTTCCTTTGTCTTCTGCTGATTAGTAGAATGTATGAATGAATGAATACAAGTGATGAGTCCAAATGGTTCGCTTGGGGACTAACAATAGTCTCTGTGTGCCAACTACGTCTTAGGTCCTCTCCCGGAGCGTGACATAAAATTATATAAAAATAATAATAATACTATTTCGTCAAATTTCAATATAAAGTACATAAATATGATTTAAAAAAAAATATATTGTTCAACTTTGTTCAACAAATAATTTACCTTTAACTTAAAAATTAGGAAAACTAACACAAATGCACTAAGAAAAAAATAAACATAGAATAAAAAAATGCAATAATATGAAAAATTGCATTGAATCACACGAAATAAATGTTAAGAATGAGAAGAAAATGAAATATAAGTAATATACAATTAAAAAACTAAAAAATATTAGAATAATAGTGTCATGCCTCGAGTCTACACCCTGGACATGGCTGACACTCAGAAACCATTGTTGGTCCCAAGCGAACCACTTGACCAGACTACTGTACTCAGCGGAAGACTTAAGCAAAAGTAATGGGCTCGAAGTACACACAACCACTGAATTCATTTATGAAATTATAATGGAATAAATCAACTAGGAAGTCAACAATCTGAAAGAGATACTAAAACACTGTCTATCAGTCTATAAAGCCTTTACTAGTCATGACTAGAGAATGGGTACCGTGACAGGCCACGACTACCCCAAACTAAAAGAAAGTAATTGAAACTTGAGGAAATAAGATCAATGAGCCTCTAATTTCAAAGAAGTCTCACCACTGGCTAAGTAGATATGTTGAATCACCTGGTCATATGCCTACTGAGGGACTTTGTCACCTATGCTTGCATCGTAAAATGATGCAGGCCCAAAGAACGTCAGTACGTGGAATGTTCAAGTATGTAAAATAGCCAAAACAGGAAAACTCAGGGTAAAATGCTCAAATCACAGATTCAATGTAGAAATAAGTCAAAACATAAGTAATGCATTATAGAAAAATATTTGATTTAATGCGTAACTAAATACAACTTTGTTTATGTGAAAACAATGTATACTATAACTTGGGGAGTTTCTCTAAC
Source organism: Solanum clarkiae (assembly GCA_011800125.2). NCBI lineage: Eukaryota > Viridiplantae > Streptophyta > Magnoliopsida > Solanales > Solanaceae > Solanum > Solanum clarkiae. Next base: position 7,759 of record JAABOM020114338.1, on the reverse strand, counting down.
TGACAACCATCATTATGGGCTTCGTGATGATACAACGTACTGCGCACGTTGCCAGGGCCATCCCATACCTTGCCGAGGTAAGGGATGAAGTGTTGTGGATCCATATAAACTGGTCATCTCAGTGGCATATAAGGAACTGTACATCTGATACAATCCTATCCTATGCTGGATATGTAGTTCATAGGGTTGGATTTATTGAACTCGTACCCACTTTGGTGCTCAATGCTACTCCCAAAACATGCATTGTGCTCAATAACTGTAAAAATGTCCCACTTTAGGGGAAAACTGAAAATATATTGCTTAGAGCCTTAGCTCTATATATTTTCTTTAAACTACCTTTTCTGAACTTGTTTCATACCAATCTCCATAGAATCTTTTAACTCAACTATACATAAGTCTAGTTAAGTACTTGTAGTAAACTGATCATTTTTCAATGCAAGTAAAACATATTAAGTAAAATAATTCTAAACTCAATTAAGATTCTTGTAATTGTAATAATATTTTATGATTTAAAGAAATATGATCAACAATGAAATTCTTAGAATAAGAATAATAATTACAATAAAATTTGCATGGTAAAACTTTAGTATACCTCAACAACTTCAAAGGAATGAAACTGACTTGGCTTTTGGCTAGATTTCTTGCTAAGAACATAGAGTAACTACAAAAATAGAATTTTTAGGCGGCCTTACATAGCTGAAAGATTTGGATTTCAGACTAACTTGGAAGAACTCACACGATTCTCTTGAAACCCTAGCTTTTTCTCCTCTCCTTCTCTTACAGTCTCCTCTTAGTTCTAGTGTAACATACTTTAGAATGAGTTTAGGAACCCTTTTTAGATTGGTTGTGGATTAAGTTTAGAATGGGTGGAGAAATGTCTGGAATACCTCTCGAAAGATTTAAAATTTTGAACAATGGTGGAATGGGTCGGGGGACCAGGTCGGCGATATGGACCTAGAGTGGTCTTGTGTTTTTTCTTTCAAAAATCATTTGATTAATTTTTTAATCCCATAGAAAATATTTGGACCAAATCCAAGTGTAAGTCCGCGTCAGGTGCGCATCGCACACCTATCGCATACTTATTCTAAAAATCATTTTCGCATCGAAAAATGATTTTTTGATCTTTTTTTGATCTGGTTGCTCTAAAAATCAATCGAGAACATTTTTCCAAATAATTTTTCATGCTGATCACATATTCAGGCTCAGATTTTCCATCGAAGCATAGAAAGATGCGTTATGTGCACATCTCTCCTCTAGGGGTATTTTGATAATTTTATCTAGTGTTACAATATCTCCCCCTTGGGATCATTCGTCCTTGAATGATAATGATATTATGAATTTACTCAAAGCATAAATGTTACTCTAGAACTCGAGCATACAAGGTTACTCAAACTAAAAAAAATCCAAACCTTCGAGATCAATAGTGGGAATTTACATTCAAGATCCTCATTGGGGGGCACAAACAAGTGCGTATACTTTGTTTTCATATCTTCCTCGGCTTCCCATGAAGCTTCCTCAGTGAGTTGATTTCTCCATAGCACTTTAACCAAAGCAATCTCTTTGGTTCTCAATTTATGGACTTGACAATCAAGGATTTGAACCGGAATCTCTTCATAGGACAAGTTATCTTTAATCCCAACATTCTCAATAGAAACAACTATGAGCGATCTCCCAAGCATTTCTTATGGAAATATGGAATATCGGATGTATAGTACCCAACTCTATTGGTACTCCAACTCATATGCAACATTACCAATTCTTCACACAATCAAATAAGAACCAATATATAGAGGACTTAACTTTCCTTTTCTTCCAAATCTCATGATACCCTTCATAGGGTAAAACTTTCAACCCAATTATTTACATCAAACTCCAAGTCCCTCCTCCTAACATTGATATATGATTTTTAGTGACTTTGCACAGTCTTCAATCTCTCTTGAATGAATTTCTCCTTCTCCATGGATTGGTGAACCAAGTCAGGCCCTATCAACCTAGCTTCACCAACCTCAAACTAACCAATAGGAGATCCACATCTCTGCCCATAAAGGGCCTCATATGGAGCCATCTGTATGCTAGTTTGGAAACTGTTATTATAAGAAAATTCAATCAAGGATAAGTGATCATCCCAGTTACCTTTGAAGTCTATAACACATGCCCTCAATATGTTCTCAAGAGTCTATATGGTTTGCTCTGCCTACTCGTTTGTATGCATATGGAAGGCTATACTAAGATTTACCTTTGTGCCAAGACCTTTCTGAAAAGACTTCCAAAACTGTGTTGCGAATTGGACTCCTCTATCTGAAATAACATATAAAGGAACTCCATGCAACCTAACAATATCTTGGATGTATAGCCTGGCATAATCCTCTGCGATGTCAGTTGTCTTAACTGGTAGAAAATGAGCCGATTAAGTCGTTCTGTCTACTATTACCCAGATGGAATTATAATGTCTATGAGACCGTGGTAACCCAGTTACGAAATCCGTGTTAATCATCTTCCACTTCCATTAAGGGATATCTATATTCTGAGCCATACCACAAGGCTTCTGATGTTATATCTTGACTTGTTGGCAATTTGGGCACCTTGACATAAACTCAAAAATGTCTCTCTTCATACCATTCCACCAATATATGTCTCATAAATCTTTGTACATACTTGTAGAGCCTGGATGAATAGAGTACCTGGCACCATGCGCTTCTGCCAGTATTCTATCCTAAAGGCCATCCACATCGGGAACACATAATCTACCTTGATACCTTAGCACCCCATCTCCCATTTTTGCAAAAATTAATACTTTCTGCTTCCGGACATCGTCTTTCAGTTGGAGAAGAATGGGATCTCGATTTTTCTTTTCTTTCACCTCCAAAACTAATGAAGACTCGACCTCATTTTGAACTACACCTCCCTCGTCTGTATCAACAAGCTGGACCGCTAAACGCGCGAGCCTATGCACTTCTTTGGCAGTCTTTCTCTTCTCATCCTCAATATGAGCAGTGTCTTCCATGGATACCCTGCTAAGAGTATCAACAACTACATTAGCTTTACCTGGGTGATAGAGGATACTCATGTCATAGTCCTTCAACAACTCTAACCATCTCTCTATCTCAGGTTCAACTCCTTCTGCATGCTCTTGTGGTCGGTTAACATATCTATATCCCAACCATAAAGATAGTGTCTCCAAATTTTGAGAGCAAACATCATAATAACAAGCTCAAGATCATGAGTTGGATAGTTCTTCTCAAAGTATCAAGTTATCTAAAGGCATATGTTATCACCTTACCTCTCTGCATTAGTACACACCCCAAGACAACTCTGGAAGCATCACATATACAACAAAGCCATTTGTTCCCTCGGGTAGGGACAAAATCGGAGTTGTGGTCAGCCTAGTTTTCAACTTCTGAAAACTCTTCTCACAAGACTCTGACCATTGGAATTTAATCTTCTTCTAAGTCAACTTGGTCAAGAGAGCTGATATAAATGAGAACCTTCTACATACCGCCTGTAATAACCAGCCAAACCTAAGGAACTTCTTTATCTCTGTTGGATTTATGGGCCTTGTCGAGTTCTTCAGTGCCTCAATATTTTGGGAATCAACTCTAATACTTTCTCCCGATACAATATGTCCTAGAAATGCCACAGATGCCAACCAAAATTCACATTTGGAAAACTTGGCATAAAACTTATGGTCTTTAAGGGTCCAAAGGACAATCCTAAGATGATCAGCATGTTCCTCCTCATTTTTGGAGTAGATCAGAATGTCATCAATGAACACAATAACAAACATATCTAGGTACTACTTTGATACCTGATTCATAAGGTCCATGAAAGTTGCAGGGGCATTAGTCAGGACAATTGACATGACAAAAAATTTATAGTGTCCATATCAAGTTCTGAAAGTTGCCTTTGGGATATCACTTTCTTTGAATTTCAATTGATGACAGCCAAATTTGAGATCTATTTTGGAGAAACAAGTTGCACCCTGAAGCTGGTCAAACAGGTCATTGATTCTGGGGAAGGGATATTTGTTCTTTACAGTGATCTTGTTTAACTGACGATAGTCTATGCACATTCTAAGGGAACCATCATTCTTTCGTATGAATAGGACTGGAGCGCCCCAAGGCGAGACACTTGGTTTAATGAAACCTTTTTCTAGAAGCTCTTTTAACTGCTCTTTTAACTCTTTCAATTCTGTTGGGGCCATTTTATACGACGGAATTCATATAGGTTGGGTATCTAGAAGGACATCTATCGCAAAGTCTATCTCCCTGGGGGAGGGGGGAATCCAAGTAAATCATTAAGAAAGACTTCAGGAAACTCGTTTACAACTGGAATAGATTCGAGAGATGGTGTCTCAACACCAGAATCTGTAACTCTGACTATATGATAAATACACCCCTTGGAGATTAACTTTCTAGCCTTAAGGTATAAGATGAAATGACCCTTATGAACACTGAACTACCCTTCCATTCTAAGATTGGCTCATTTGGAAACTGAAACTTGGAAACTCTAGTTCTACAATCAATGGAAGCATATCAAGCATGAAGTTAGTCTATGCCTAGAATAACATCAAAGTCAACCATATCTAACTCGACTAGATCAGCTAAAATATCTTTATGGTAGACTGGGACAGGACTATCTCTATTGACTATTTGAGCTAGAATAGACTCATCCACAGGAGTGGATAAACTAAAAAGGCTAAAGAAGATGTTTAGGACTGATTTCAAACTTCAAAGCTATGTAAGGAGTCACAAAAGGTAGAGTAGCATCTGGGTCTAGTAATGCATAAACATCACGAGTAAAGACTTTGAGCATATAAGTTGTTATACTTCATTTTAACTCGAGGTCAAATAGTGTACAACATTTTGATGATTCCTCAATTAATTTAAGGAGTCTCCACCTAATTATTTTAAAGGTAAATTAGGATACCTATTTAACTAATGTGATACTAAAAATCAACTCCAATTAATAGTCTACTCAACCTATGTAATTCTAGGTAAGAGTTGTAATAATCCTTAAAGGAAGGGGTTAAGCATCTTTTAGGATCTGTTAAAAACAGTTAACCGACCAAACTTAGGTTAATATAAAACGACTAAAGAAATATAAAAATGAGAAAATGTTTATATCTATTTGGAAAATATTTATAATGATTAAATGTAAATTAGCTTCGAAAGGTAATGAAGAAATTTTTTTAGAAATAACAAAAATAATAATTTAAACTTGATTCGATTTAAGGAAAAGAACCAATTTTAATTAGTCATCTAATCAAACATTTAATTAATCTTGAAAAAAAAAATACAAATAAATAATTTAAAAGTAAAAGACAATTTAAACCTATAAACTTCTAACGAAATTGGTTAAGTATGAATATTTTTTGTCTTTAAGGAATATACTTGGAATATATTTAAAATGGGAAAAGGTTGACTTGAAAAAAGAATAAATAACTTAAAATAACTTAAGCATTTTAAAAATAGTTTTTGTTTGAAGAAAAACATTTGTTAAATTTTTAAAGAAGACTTGAATTTTAAAACAAATATGTATTTTTGAGAGAAAATTCATAACTTGACCATTTTTGAAATAATTCAAAATAGGTTTGTCGTTTGGGGAATTTAATTAAGTTAAAATAGAACACATAAATGTTAGTATTCAAACAAATAATACAATGTAAAAAGATAGAGTTAAGAGTTTGGGATTTGACCCATTTGCCCAAAAGGGCTGCTGCAGATTTATGGGCCTCTAGACCCCTATTTTGCTGTGTATACATTGGCTTTATATACAGTGTATCTCAGTGTATACAACTTTGTATATCAACTCTGTATATAAGATCCAATTAAAATAGGCTAAGAGGAGAGTAAAGAAGCATACGAAACATCAATATAGCAACATGGTGATACAAACATGAGTAGAAGATAAGAAAGAATATATATTAACATGTGATTTTCATTGATTAGCAACATGAGTTGAAAAGAAAATTAGCAAAAAGGACTCCTTAATCTAATCTATAACTTAATACATTGATTTTATTTAAACCAACCATTATTGACATACATGTAAAGGAATCATTGGGAACAATACATACATGAACATATTAAGAATTTAAATGAACCTTTTAAAACTATTTATAAGCTTTCAACTTAGCAAATAAATGCACCAATTTTAGAGGAATAATCGGCCAAACACCCAGATATAGCCTTCCCTATTCAACAGTAAGCAACATGACGTAATTTAAACTTCAAAATCTAAGAGCTACACCAAATTATTATAGCTGTGCAAGATGAGATATTCATGTTGGAACAATAACAAGAGTATTTCATAACAAAAGGTCGCTGCTCGTTAACTAAATTTCATGTTAGAAATGGATCATTAGGTGAGAAAGCATGATAGAGTAACCACTCGAAATCTTTAAAAACCTCAACATTTATCCAGACTATTTATCTCTTAATCTCTGGGAACTTACAGAAGATGCAAACTAACATAAATTTAAGTAATTCAAAGTTCAAAAAGTTGACAGGGAACTTGCATCACATCAAATTAGTTAGGCAACATCAAACTTCCTTTAAAGCTTTCTCGGTCATCCATAAAGACTTGGAAGAATAATTTGTTAATTAACTAAACTTAAATCTCAAAAACTGTAACCAGACAGGCTCAAAACAGGACAAACATCATTTGAAAAGAAAAAAATGGGAGATAAGAATGAGGATGTTACCTTTCCTGGAGGAGCGAACTGAGCTGACGAGCTCCACAAGAGTCATCCACCTCGGCTGCTACAAGCTTAGAAAATAGAAGAACAAAATTTTAATTTTCGGATTTACAATTCTAGAATCTTAGAAAGACCAGTAAAAAAACTGTCTTTGAGAGGGGAAGTCCACACACACAAAAAAAAATCCTCCCTTTGCCAGCGAGCAAAGTGAAGCTTTTATAGGCAAAATTTAGGTAAAAAATGGGGGAAAGCTTGAATGAAATTAGGGATTTGAAGTTCAAAATTTGAATGTTGGGGTTTGGGGTCGTCTAGTCAATCTTTTTCCTGGGTTGTCGCTGTGGATTTTTGAACGTTGGTGTTGTTTTGCTGAGTTTGGGACTGGGTTGCTGAAGCTTTGCCATTGTGGGGAAGAAGACGCGTAAGGCGTCTGGGAAGAAGAGAACGAGGAAAACAAAATTGGGGGCACGTGGGTTGGGTTTAGTGTGTATGTACGCTGAAAGGGAATTAATTTCTACGGTAATGGGCCAGTTCAGGGGGTTTTAGGCTGATAAATTGGTTCAAGGTCTGAAAAAACGGGTTAAAGAGAGGAGAAAATTAGTTTTAAAATTAGCCATTTAAAATTGAAATCGTAGTCAATTTAGGATTTAAAAAGTTACTGAATTGAATTTAGTTGGTTAGTTTTGGCTATGAGATAAATTAGTATAAATTGATTAAAGAGTTTCTTAAAATTATCAAAATGAAATAATTTCATTAATTATCGACTAATTGAATCCAAAAATAATTTATAATTGAAATGAGATATTTAACAAAAATAAAATCTTTTTGGAATGATTTTTGAGAAATTATGAAAAATTAATGATAAAGTATGTAATTATATATACGTAACTATGTCAAAACATGCAATATATATATAAAGCTATAGAAATACCACACGATGCAATACTAATCCTTTTGTTTACTGATGGACTGGTGCAGACGTCCTTTTTTATCCTCATAGCCTTAACCAACCTAGAGCACGTTCATCATAATTTTTCAAAGTTGCAGGATCACTATAACTAGTCC
>JAABOM020114317.1:0-23637 GCA_011800125.2 Solanum clarkiae | reverse complement strand
TGATGTTTGACCACTTTTGACCCCAACTCTTACTTGTTTTTATGGATACTCTATCCTTTTGTTAGACAATATTGTTTTTATTTTTTTTTTGTGGATGTTCTTGTTGGATAATATTTTTACGTTGGTTTCGGATATTAGTTTTGTTAACTGTTAGTTTTGAATATATATACACATATATCAATGTTAAGTTTTCGTATGTTCATCTTTTTCTTTGTGTTGTTACTTTGAAGAAAAAGTATTATCTTTTGGTGGGGTGGTGAAAATTATGGATTAAGGTGAAGTCTAAGTAGCCTTAAGTCCATAACTTCCCATATTTTTTATTCCAAGGTTTTCTTGTCGTATTTCTTTTCCTTGTGGATATTTAATTTTCTGTTGAACCAGCATATTTTAGGAAGTATAGATAATTTGTAAATGCATAGTAATGTTATCATTTGGCATATATATAGTTCTTAAATTTTTATTCAAACTTTTGATGCAAAATTGGATACCCTCAAAATTCTTAAGGTTGTGATTATTGATGCATTCATACATTTTTTAGTATCAGCAAAATGTTAGTTTTGATATTGTAAAGGTAAGATGAGACTGAAAGTATGACCTGTGAGTCTATACTTGATTATGGATGCAATTGACATGTGTGTTGTAAGCCTATTTTGTTGCATTCATGCACCTTGCATGGACCCAGAACTTGCCTTGTTACTCTAAATTTGGTTTGGTGATATGGTAGATATGGAAGGGATCTTAGGCCTTTGTTCCTTGAGTGAAACCACTTTTATCCTAAATGACCCACCAGATAAGTAAGTGAATCCCTTATTCCCAACTTTTGAGCTTATCATGTACTCATTCTTTCTAGATACCTTGCTAGCTTAACCTTGTTTGATGAAATGCCTTGATATTGGCCCTGGTCTATCCTTGAACATGTAAACCTTGATCGAGGCCAAAGGCCTAAGTTGAGGGTGGATGTAGTTAGTGGCCCTGGTTTGAGGCATAGATATTGTGTACTTCACTTGAGGCTAAAAGCCTAAGTTAAGGGTGGCCCTTATTGTGGAAAAGTAATAATAATATGGTGGTTAGTTGGGAAATTAAGAAAGAAATGAAAAAACATGAATCCAGTGAAGAAAATGAAAAGAAAAGTGCCTTGAGTTGAAGAAAAAGTAGCAAAAATGAGTTTGAAATCAAGGCGCAGCTTGAAAAAAGAAAGAAAGCACTCGGGAAAAGTTCAAAAAAGGAGAATAAGAGTTAATTGGTTTAAAAGGGGTGGATTATAAAAGTAAAAAGTGTTGGTTAACATGGTTCAAAGATAGCTCTAGTCACTAGTTTCCCAAAGTACCTCACAAAAGCACCCTGAGCCGATGTTACAAGCCTATAAGTCCTAAAATGATCCACCTCAACTTTATCACCAAGCCAAAAGATAAATATAGAGGCAAGCCTATGGTGTTAGTCAATATGCATTGAATTTTTGTTGTGAGAGTGAGAATTCTTCCTCAGTCCCTGAATTCTAAAATGCTTTTGAGTGATTATAAGAGACTTCTTTTTAGTGAGGGCATTTACACTACTTGAGTAGCATATGACTATACTAGTGATTGTGGACAGTTGATGCTCCTTAGCATATCATAGATACATTGCTAGGTATCTCATTATGTTCCTGTTTGCTAAATAATTCCACAATCCTATTTTGAAAATTGTAGCTGGCTACCTGTATCAGAGGAGTTGATATATACATGCCATTAACATAGTTACTATGTATTTCTCTTTGTCTATGTAGATTGAGTTATTGCTTGAGGACAAGCAACAATTCTAAGTTGAGGGTGTTGATGTGCTGTCAAAATACAATACATTTAGTGCCTGAAACAAGGGAATTTGTGAGTTATTAAGTGACTTTTTAGTGTTTTGATGTGTTTTTTGTTAATCTTGCGGAAAGTTAAGTTGGCATGATTTTGAAGAAAAGTTACACTTTTTCATAAGCATAGACATATGAACCTACCTACTAGTACTAGCACACACTATGGGTCATAGGTTGTGTCGTAGTAAGAATCAGAGACCAAAAATCAGAAATTTTCAAATTGAAGGTCACCACTACGAGCCTAGCTTACAAATCGTAATATACACTATGACTCATATTAGTAGAATCGTAGAAAGAAGCAGAGAGCCAAAATCTTAGACCAAAAATTGAAGACCAAGACTACGAGACAAACATACAAATGGTAGCCGAAGCAACGACTCGTACATATGGGTCATACCAGTTTAGTCTAAGATAACAAGAACCTAATATGAGACCCCTAACCTACGAGTCCTATCTACGAGACTTATCAGCTGCTAGCTGTGTTTTCTATGTAAATTCTAGGGTTATTTTCTAAACACTATATATAGCTTAAGTTGGTTTTTTTAAAAGAGTTCGACCAGTAGACATTTTCACATTACATTTTGAAGCTTTTCTTAGGTTTTTATTGTAGATAATTGTTCCCTCTTGGAAAATCCCTTTTGGGATTGCAAATCTCGCCTTGTACTCGATATTGATCAATCAAGCTTGTGGGTTTGCAAATTGTGGTGCCTATCTCCTTCATTGTTATTGGTGAAACTCTCAACTATGTCTATTATATGCATTCTTGCGTGTTTTGCTTTAGCCATGAGTAGCTCAGTATCCACAACTTGGGGTTGTAGGAACCATGGATAGTTGACTTGAAATAACGTAGTTTTCTTGCATTTCTATGATTGGGTTTTTGCATGTATTATCTAATTCCCTTCATTTTTATTGTTTTTTGGTAGTGGCCAACACCAAACCCCACCTACTATCACGATCCTGACCAAGGTAGTGACAAATAGGAAAAAAGAAGTAGATGACAGAATTCTATTGATGTGTTCCCGTCTAATCGACCAAACCTGACCAATAGGAGGTTTGCTGGGACTACTAGTAATGGTTAGTTAGCACGCCTTGGTGGTAGACCAAGTGCCATGGTGAAATTCGACCTTCGCCTTCACAAGAGAGCTGGAAGAACCCATCCTGCGTAAGACTCACCAATTATAGTTATGTATCTAGGATAGTTAACTTGACGTACCACGGGGAACACAATTCCCAAGTTGTCCCCAAAATTGAGTGTTTCCTTGCATTTTAATTAGTGTCTACTTTATTTTGTTTTTGAATTACCCCCTCCCCCTATTTAGAGATCGTAATCACAAAACTAGAAATGATTAGTAGTGAAGTCTTGCAGTCAAAGCCCCATATTCCCTGTGGATTCGACCCTAACCTCGGTTAGGTTAATTACTGATATTGATCGCTTTTTTATTGGAGCGTGACCATCACTCAACTATTAAAAATTATGGCACCATTGTTGGGGGATACAACAAGGTTTTTATTTGATTTCACTATTAGTTTGTTCTAGTGTTGATTTCTAGAGTCTCCTAATTTTATTTTTTCTATTTGTTTTTGTTAGTTCATTTTAGTTGCAGGTTTGCTTGTACTACGACTGAGCAAACTTACTACATTGCAAATGAATTGTTGGAAACTTTACAGAGGCGCGCCCTATTTTATAAGAAAGAGTCCGATAATCCCCAAAACCATCTACATAATTTCACTCAAACATTGAGAGGGGTGATTGGGACAAGACATCCTTCTTGGGAGGCCATGGCTCTTCAGGTTTTCCCCATGACTCTCCGGAGTGAAGTTGCAGAATAGTGGTCATTTCCTCCACCCGATGTTTGCTCTAACAAGGGCGAAGTATGGAGAGTCTTCCTCATGAACTTCTATAGAGATTCCAAGAGCCAGAGGTTACAGTACAACACCTGTAATTTCAAAAAACTACCAGGAGAACCTTTACTAGTGGTCTAGGAAAGATACAAGAATCTCCTGGCAATGAATTAGAACTATGGTCTAACTGATGATGAGTTGGCAGCTAGCTTCTACTGAGCATTACCCTTTGAACAACAAGGGTAGGCTGACGCATTATTTGGAGGAGTCTGTTAGGAGTTTGTCAGACGACCATTTAATTAGATCATTGAGAGCATGAACAAGCTATTGGTAGTTTCCCAAGTCTATTAAAACCTTCAAAAGCAAGCCGAACCACCTGTTAGTTCATCTACGGGAGCCTCAAGTAAAATCAAAAGCAAAAATGTTGCACATTGGATGATGTTATCTCACCCACATTATATCTCTAATAAGCTGACCCGGATTGAGCATATGCTTGAACTAGTCCTGACCAAGGTGAATTAGCAATATGACATTTTCAAGGAGATAAATTTTGATCTTCTCAAATGTAATTACAAAGTGGAACAACAAACTATATCGATGCAAAGTCTAGGTGATAGGATTGGCAGCTCGTTGAGCAACTAGATGCAGTGTAGGATGAACAAAGGAAAAATAGAAGAAGCAATGATAGAGCCCATCTGGAAGTTTGACTACTCATCAAATACTGAGTTGAGCCCGACGTTGAACAAGGCGCTTCTTGGGAGGCAACCCAAGTATTTATATTTTATGATTTCTTTATTTTGAGACTTTCTATCTTATTTTATTTGTTGATTAGTAAGTCAATAGTTTGTTGTGATTGTTGAAACTGTGCATTTTAGGTAATAGATTACAGGATTAAACTGTGCATTTCAGTTGTATCAATTGGCAATTAGGTGCATTTCAGGTAATAGATTGCAGGATTAAACTAAGTGCTCAAGAAAGGATAAATTAAGTTCGGATGTTACTCATACAAACAGGCCTACATGCCATAGTGAATTTTATGACACATAGTCATACCTCGTAGAGGGAAACAGTGAGTACCAGAAGCTGGTACACCCACCATGATCCAACCTTACGATTCGTAGGGTCCCCTACAAGTCGTAAGTGGGGTTCATAGTGTTCATGTACGAAATTGAAATTTTCCTAAGTGTTGGATCTCCTACAAGATAGGGACCTACGAGTCATATGTTATCATATGACTCATAGTTGGGGTCTCGTAAGACCATGTTGCAGAATTTCAATGGGCAGACCGTTGAAAATGCTAAGAGACTGACGTCTCTTGGTTCTTCATGTCCCTTCATGAAAATTTCCCTTTCTTTTTATAACTCCCCCCATCATTCCATTTCACCAATACATGCATATTCACTTTTCTCACCCGTTTTAAATTCCCCAGCAAGAGAATCGAGCATTAAAGAACTCTGCTGGTTTTTCTCCTCATAGTTCATTCACTTATAGATCTAGTAAGTTCTCAAAATTAATTTTGGTTTATTTATGAAAAATTCCTTGTTCTAAAAAATTCCACGCAAAAGTTCCCGTTATAGTTTGGAGAATAGGATATACAATTGTTGATGTCTTTGTAAATGGTTGTTTCTTAAATCTTGTCCTTGTTTGGTTAATTTGATCTCCAATGTTATTACCATATGTGTGTGTTGCTTATTTTATGGATAATAATGAACCTCACGTGGGACTGAAGGTATAGGGTTGAGAGGTGGTATAGTTTTGTTGTCAGTATGCGTTGGTGCTAATAATTTTAAAAGAATTTTTAAATGCTAATGAGAAATTCATGCTTTGTTTTGATACAATAGGTAGTGATGAGTCTTTATAGTTTACTATTGTATTGCCTATGCTTTTGAGGTGTATCTTGGTTTGTTGTTGGTCATTGTGGAAAGGTTAGCGACACCCTATGGGCTCTCTATTTTCTTCCATGAGGACCCACTACCAGTTGTAGGTCTCTCTATGAGTCGTGGTGGTCCTTCGAAGAAGGCAATAGTTACCCATGGTGCCTTAACCCTTTCAATGTGAGATTCGGCTGCAACTCATTGCACTAGTTACGAGTCGTAGTGATGGTCTTATGACTCTTATCTGAATTCTCAAAGTGTCTATCGAATTCGATATGAGCAAAGACTACGACTCATAGGTAACCCTATAAGTTATATCTACACCTAGTTTATGTAACTCTGATCCTTGTTTTGTCTCTTTACTTAAGATGTTTTATGGTTAGTTTCTTGATTATGTTATTAGTTATTGTGCTGATTAAAATATCAAGGTGCTTAGGCTTCTAGCTGTAATGGTTTTGCAGAGACAATGTCTTCAAGAGGGCAAAGAGTTGTTGCCCCATCCCCTAGACACCAACTGAGGAATGACACATTTGAGGGTGAGCAATCTACTGAAGAAATAACTATGCACCCTGACCGTGACGCCAACGTGCTCTTGACACAATCACAATCAAAGGAAGTGAATAGCCCCTCCCAGTTTGATGAGGAAGATGAAGAAGATAGTTCAGATGATGATGACCACTCCTGATCTGGTTCTTTGGAAGTATCTCAGACTCACCCTAAAGAGACCACTCCTCCACAGCCAGCTGATCCTTCCTACACAGTCACTTGCACCGATCCATAAAATACTAAATGGTGTGTTCTTGTAATGAAAGAGATGTATGATAAAGGACTGGAACTTAAAAGTTAAGGGAGGCCGGTGCAGAGATTTCACAAGGAGGAAAGGTTGAAAGACTCATGGCTGAAAGGAATGCCGAGTTTAGAAGCTGACATTGATGACCATAGATTAGGATAGTTACCACAAATACTGGGGAAGTATGCTCCTTACTTGGTCCGAGAATTCTATGATTCTTATTATGCTACTATACATGGCAATCTTCCAAAGCACATGAAGCCCATTCATGCACCATAATTGAGTAAAAGTCATGGTCTGGGGTGAGATAGTCAACATCTTAGTAGAGGCTATTCGAAGGGTGCAATTCAAACCAAATTACAGATCCCCACACTCTAAAGTAGAATATGACCATAGGATGGAAGACATGAGGAAAGCAGTTAATCAACATGATGTTGTGCTGACAATAGAGTTATTAAGGTGGATAGCAGGCCAGATTTGCGAGGAAGGTATTGAGCCGATATGGATTATAGACCATGCCAAGCATATTCTGAAGGTGCATCTCTCATTTAGGGAAAAATTTTAGTGGTCTATTATCCAGATGTGCTTCAGGCCCACATTCTCGGATAATGTGATCACATTAGAGAGGGTCGTGTTGTTGGCGAACATCTTGGCAGGGTATGAAATTGATTGGGCTCGAGCTTTGGCATAACAGATACACGAGTCAGCATACCATTCCCTATTCTGATTCATAGATTATGCAAGCAAGCAGCTATATTGGTTTCCCTTTACTTGGACCCTCATGTAGAGGCCTTGTGTACGATGGATCCCATCCTAATCAATGCTGATGAAAACCCAATCGCCTTTAGAGAGATATCCCACCTCCTATCTCGGAGTCATTTCTGGTTGAGCCTCAGGTTTTAGGTTCACCTACAACTCCTAAGGGCACTACTCCGGCTACTATAGAGCCCATACCGACAGCCGAGATTGAGTCTACATCATCTACCAGCATTTCAGCACCAGTAGCAGCTACGTTATAGGTTGACCCTCTTTTCTCTGTTACTGCTTTTTGGGCTTTATTGCACAGGGTGGCTATAGCAGAGGGCAGGCTGCAAGAGTTATCAACACAGGTCTGGCTGTTGATTGATCGAACTGTTCGGGATGCCAAGGTGAGGATGAGGCCACTTGCCCAAGATTTAGTCGATGATAGAGTCCGAGCGGTTGATACATGGGTTGATGCCTTTGAGGCCAGAGGCCAGAAGAGGGTCGAGGGTGCTAGGCCTATTGATACAAGTGCAGTGACTGATGAGTTGGCCAAGTTTAGGGTCAACTTGTTGCAGCTATTGGCAGCCCCTATTCTTGCCCTTGAGGTAGCACCGGTAGGTGATGAGGCATTTGATTAGCTAATTGACTATCCAGACAACCACGGGAAGAGGCCCCTTGAGCATGTTGATCTGGAGCTATCCCCGAAGAGGTCAACATCTGAGGAAGAGGAGCCCATACCTAAGGAGGTGGTGCAAGAGTCTCTTTTGTTGGTGGCTATTCAGAGAGAGAGAACATAGCACACCCCTCCTGGAGAGGGTGCTTCAGCAGAGGAAGAGAGGTAGACTCAGTACCCCGTAGACCAGCCCGAGAATGGTGCATGAGCACCATGTTATTTGTCCACTTTTGACGCCAACTCTTACTAGTTTTTTATGGATACTCTATCCTTTTGTTAGACAATATTGTTTTTATTTTGGTTTATGTGGATGTTCCTGTTGGATAATGTTTTTACTTTGGTTTTGGATATTAGTTTTGTTAACTGTTAGTTTTGAATCTATATATATATATATGTGTGTGTGTGTGTTTGTGTGTGTGTGTGTTATGTTTTCATATGGTCATCTTTTTCTTTGTGTTGTTACTTTGAGGACAAAGTATTATCTTTTGGTGGGGTAGCGGAAGTTATGGATCAAGGTGAACTCTGAGTAGCTTTAAGTCCATAACTTCCCCTATTTTTGATCCCTAGGTTTTCTTGCCGTGTTACTTTTTCCTTGTGAATATTTAATTTTCTGTTGAGTCAGCATGTTTTAGGAAGTATATCTAATTTGTAAATGCAAATTAATGCTATCGTTTGGCATATATACAGTTCTTAGATTTTTCTTTAAACTTTTGATTGCAAAATTGGGTATCCTCAAAATTTTTGAGGTTGTGATTATTGATACATTCATACATTTTTGAGTATCTGGATGCAATTTCCATGTGTCCGGTGAGCCTATTTTGCTACATTCATGCATCTTGTATGGACCCAGAACTTGCCTTGTTACTCTACAGTTGGTTTGGTGATGTGGTGGATATGAAACGGATCTTAGGCCTTTATTTCTTGAGTGAAACCACTTTAAGCCTAAATGACCCACTAAATAAGTAAGAGAATCCCTTGTTCCAAACTTTTGAGCTTATCATGTACTTATTCTTTCTTGATACCTTGCTAGCTTAACCTTGTTTGATAAAATCCCTTGATATTAGCCCTTTCTATCTTTGAACATGGGAATCTTGATTGAGGCCAAATTCCTAAGTTGAGGGTGGCTATAATTAGTGGCCCTGGTTTGAGGCATAGATATTGTGTACTTCACCTATGGCTAAAAGCCTAAGTTAACGGTGGCCCTTATTATGGAAAAGTAATAATAATAAGGTGGTTAGTAGGGAAATTAAGAATGAAATGAAAAAGCATGAATCCAATGAAGAAAAAGAAAAGAAAAGTGTCTTGAGTTGAAGAAAAAGTAGAAAAAATGAGTTTGAAATCAAGGCTCAGCTGAAAAAGAGAAAGAAAGCACTCGAGAAAAGTTCAAAACAAGAGAATAAGGGTGGATTTGTTTAAAAGGGTTGGATTATGAAAGAAAAACGTGTTGGTTAACATGGTTCAAGGATAGCTTTAGTCATTATTTGCCTAAAATACCTCACCAAAGCACCCTGAGGCGATGTTACAAACCTATAAGTCCTAAAGTGATCCACGTCAACTTTATCACAAAGCTAGAAGATAAGCACAAAGGCAATCCTGTAGTGTTAGTAAGTATGTATTGAATTTCAGTTGTGAAAGTGAGAATGCTTCCTCAGTCCCTGAATTCTAAAATGCTTTTGAGTGATTATAAGGGACTTCTTTCTAGTGAAGGCATTTGCACTTCATGAGTAGCATATGACTATACAAGTGATTACAGACAGTTGATGCTCCTTAGCTTATCATAGTTGGATTGTCAGGTATCTCATTATGTTCCCGTTTGCTAAATAATTCCACAATCCTATTTTGAAAATGGTAGTTAGGCACCTGAATTAGAGGAGTTGATACATATATGCCATTACCATAGTTACTATGTATTTCTCTTTGTCTGTGTAGATCGAGTCTTCGCTTGAAGAGAAGAAACAATTCTAAGTTAAGGGTGTTGATGTGCGATCAAACTACAATACATTTGGTGCCTCAAACAAGGGATTTTGTGAGTTCTTAAAGCGACTTTTGGTGTTTTGATGTGTTTTTGTATTAATCTTGCGGAAAAGTTACGTTGGCATGATTTTGAAGAAAAGGTTTTTTGAAGCATAGGCCAAATGAGCCTACCTACGAGTCATAGCTCACGCTATGGGTCGTAGGTTGTTCGTAGCAAGAATCAGAGACCAAAAATCAGAAATCTACCGAGTGAAGGTCACCCCTGTGAGCCCAACTTACAAGTCATAATACACAATATGACTCGTATAGGTATACTCGTAGAAAGAATTAGAGAGCCAAAATGTTTGACCAAAAACTAAAGACCAAGACTGCGAGACAAATATACGATTCATAGAACAAGTAATGACTCGTACCTATGGGTCATAACAGTTCAGTCCAAGATGCCAAGAACAAAGGGAAGGTTTATTAGACTATAGGTAATAGTTAGTTCACACGCCATGGTGGCCGACCAAGCACCATGGTGAAATTTGACCTTCACCTTCACAACAGGGCTGGAAGAACCTAACTTACCATTCTGCATGCGACTCACCAATTATAGTTATGTATCTAAGGTAATCAAGTCGACGAACCGTGGGGAACACAATTACCAAGTTGTCCCCAAAGTTGAGTGTTTCCTTGCATTTTAAGTAATGTCTATTTTATTTTGTTTTTGAATCAAAACCCCCACCCCATTTAAAGATTGTAGTCATAAATACTAGAAATGATTAGTAGTGTAGTCATACAATCAATGCCCTATATTCCCTGTAGATTCGACCCTAACCTCGGTTAGGTTAATTACTGATAGCGACAACATTCCTATTGGAGCATGACCAATACTCAACTATCACCCCGTGAAGCTAATGTTATGGTCGATGCTTTGAGTATGGTGTCTATGGGTAGCCTAGCTCATGTTGATGGTAGTGGAAAAGAGGTGGCTAGAGAGGTCCATCGGTTGGCTGGATTGGGGGTTAGGTTGGAAGAGGTTGATAATGGTGGAGGTATTGCTATTGATGGTTCAAAATCTTCCTTAGTTGATGAGGTAAAAGAAAATAAAGACCTTGATCCCTTCTTTCTAGAATTGAAGGCCTTGGTTAGTGATGGGAAGGTGGAGGTTTTCTCCCAAAGTGGGAGATGGTGCCCATAGGTACCAAGGTAGGTTATGTGTACCTTGTGTTGATTGCTTGAGAGAGAGGATTCTTGATAAGACTCATAATTCTGCATATTATATTCACCTCATTTCTACCAAGATGTATAGATATTTGAGGGATGTATTTTGGTTGGGAGGTATGAAGAGGGACATTGCCAAATTTATTTCTGGTTGTCATAGTTGCCAACGAGTCAAAGCCGAACATTAAAGGACAGGTGTCCTAACCCAAGATATAGAAATTCCTACTTGGAAGTGGGAAGAGATTAATATGGATTTTGTGTTGGGTTTCTTAAGACTAGAAACGGTTTTGATTCCATATGGGTTGTGGTTGATAGGATGACAAAATTGATTCATTTTCTACCGGTTAAGATCACATATAGGACTGAGGATTATGCTAGGTTGTACATTCATGAGTTGGTAAGGTTGTACGGGGTTCCCTTATCCATCATATCGGATCGTGGTGGTCAATCTACTACACATTTTTAGAGGTCTTTCCAAAGGGGTCTTGGTACCACATTTAAACTTAGTACAACCTTCAAAACTCAAAATGGATGGCCAAGACGAAAAGACTATCCAAACAATTCAGGATATGCTTAGGGGTTGTGTATTAGAGATGAGGGTAGCTGGGATAATCATCTTCCATTGATTGAGTTTGTGTACAATAATAGTTATCATTCTAGTATTGGTGTGGCTCCTTTTGAGGGTCTCTATGTAGGCGTTATAGATCACCAGTTGGATGGTTTGAGGTGGAGAGGTGGCTTTATTGGGACCAGATCTGGTTATGGAGTCTCTTGATAAGGTTAGGATGATTAGAGAAAGATTGAAAACAACCCAAAGTCATCAAAGATCCCATGTCGTTGTGAGGAGAAGAGACCTTCAATTTAAAGTTGGTGGTTGGGTCTATTTGAAGGTTTCACCTATGAAGGGTGTGGTTTGTTTTGTTAAAAAGGGTAAGTTGAGTCCAAGATATATTGGTCCTTATAGGATGATGAGGGTTGGCAACGTAGCTTATGAGTTGGAGTTTCCTAGTGAGATGAATTTAGTCTATCCAATGTTTCATGTATCCATGTTGACGAAATGTGTGGGTGACCCAAATGCTATTGTCCTGTTAGATGTTGCGAGTGTTTTTTAGGACAACTTGACTTATGAAGAGGTTCTAGCAGAGATTTTGGATAGGCAAGTGAAAATTTTGAGGAACAAGGAGGTGGCTTCCGTTAAGGTCCTTTAGAGGAACCAACAAGTCGACAGTGCTACATGGGAGGCTGAAGCAGACATGCAAAAGAAATATCCTCATCTCTTTCATTTTAATCCAACCTAAGGTACTACTTCTAACTCCCCTATGTGATTTCAAGTCTCATGTTTCAACCTCTATGTCATTTATATGCATTCATGTTTATGTTGAAGTGTTCAAAATGATTTTTACACTTATGTTGAGACTTTTGAAATGATGTTTAAGTGTATTGTTGTATCACTGTGTGGGATGAAATTATCTTGTTACATCTCTCATATACATTTCTTTGACGTTCTGGGACAAATGTTTTCAAGGGGGAGATATTGAAATGACCCCAAAATGTGCCCGAAAATGTACCTCAGAAGAGCCTGTAAATGTAATTTCTATATATCTCAAAATTTGTATGTGATTTCGAAAATACATCTTTATATTATTAATCAGGGAGAAAATTTGAGTGGGAATTAGGTATAACTCCGATTTTAGAGTGACTGTATCAAAAAATAAAATTTGAAAGTGTCAATTTCAAGTGAGGCATCCGCATTGCTGGCACGACGCGCCAGTGTGTAATTTCTGCCCAGTTTTTTCTATCTCAGTCCAAGACTTTTGGGTCTTGGGCCTAATTGTTCCCATGCGTGAAAGTACCTACACATAGCCATATTTCACCCTCATATCATTCAAGACATTCCCCAATACTCACGCTAACACTTAGACTATTATTTCACTCAAAAATAAAGTATCCAAGTCTCTTCCGGATCTTAAAGATTTCACTCAAGCTTTAAGTCTCCATTACAATCTTCACCAAGGAACTCTCCAAAGTCAAGGTATGTGGTTTCATTCATAGGTTCCTTTCACCCATGATGCCCAAGCTTCCTTTTTACTTGAATTGCATGATTTTAAGTTGATTTACTTATGGGTCTTCCTTATTATGAATTTGACTATGAACTATGTTGGGATTTCATAAAATTGTGACTATACTAACATGTTTTGACCTATGAATATAACATCTATTACGGCATTTGATGAACAGTTTTAATGTATATTCCTTGAGGGTATTACCAAGTATCGATAAATGGTTTTACATTGGATTTTTGTGCATGATTTCATTCCTAAATTGCATGGAGTTACACTAGCTCTACACATCCGCCAAGTGTTTGGTAAAATGTCCGATTATGGTTTCTTGAGGAATTGAAGGTCCAAATTATGTCTTATGAGTTGAATGACTTTATGATTACGAAAGGAATGTATGCATATGATATTCTCCTATATCATGTTGGAAAATGACCATGCCCCACTCTGGGGGGTTATGAGCCCGGGTAACTATGTTGAGGGGTTTGTACCTTGATAACCGAGTTGAGGGGTTGGTATCTTAATCACCAGGGGTTGTAGGGTGAGACTATCCACCAACCAAATGAGGGGTTTATACCTCAATAGATTATGAGTTTTATAATGATGGTCTCTTCTTGTACATGTATTATATTTTATGTAAGCATGTTTTACTACAAGAATCATCCATGCATGTCCTATTTCTATATGCTTATTCATTGCCTATGCTTATGCATTTCGATTATGTTGCTTATCTCTTATTGCATTGCATTATACATACTTAGTACATTCAAATGTACTAACGCATACTCTATGCCTACATGATGTTACCATGTAGGGACTAGGGCTCCACTTGATCATCCTCCTCCACGTGGCTAGTACGATTCCTCTCAAGATAGTTGGTGAGTCATCCATTCTGGGGACAATGTCTATGTTCTTATGTTATGTATTACAACTCTCTTTCTTTATTGTATACTTTGACTATGAGGGTGAGTCTAGTTGCTTGTCTTGGCCCCAGCTAAGTTCTATTTGTAGAGGTGTTGTTGGACAAGTTATGTAATTATGCTATGAGCCTTGACTCTTTTGTTCTTGATGTTTACGTTATGAAAGATTCTCCCTTACTGCCTTTGCCTTTTTTTAAAATCTATTAATGTCATTTACTTGCTTCATCGACCAAGGATGTAGAATAATATGTTAAAAGGCTTGTTTAGGGTCCCTTCGGGTTCCCTATTCGTCGTATCACATCTAGCCCCTAGACTTGGGTCGTGACGAGTCAATTTAGTTTACTTCCTTATTGATTATTGCAAACCCCTCCCCTTCGAGGAATTGAGTTTGTTAACTACTTGAATTGCTCATTGTCAATTGGTCTTGAGTCTACGGATTCCCTTGGTTTCGACCCTAACCTTGGTTAGTCTTTATATCTTGACAACAATCGATTTATCTTCTAAAATGGAGGTGTAACTCAAGCGAGATCAATGATTTTAGCGCCATTGACAGGGAATACGACTAGATTATGTTGAATTCACTAGTAATTGAAATTCGAGTGTTAAACTTTAGTTCCCTTTATTTTACTTTTGTTTCTGTTTCTTTGCAGGGTATACCAGTAGTATATGCCCAACACTAGGAGTCAAAGAAATCCCTTAACTTCATTTCATCCAGAGATCCAATGAATTGGAAGAAGAATTCCCGAAAAAATTGCAAACAATGCAGCCAATACAACTTTGAATCGAGGTAATAATGATGATGACTAGAACTTAAACCCACCTCCTTTGGAGAAAACTCCACAACCTCGAGAGTTCAATGTAAATGCTTACCAGGTAAATCAGTATGGGTTAAACCCTATGGCTATAGATGTTAAGGTAGCTATTGTGTTGCCACCACTATCGACAGACACAAAGTTCATAGTCTCTAGTCGATTACTTCAGATGTTGTAGAATCATGGGTTATTTGTGGGCTTACCTTCAAAGGATCCACATAGCCACCTGAATACTATGGCATTTGTTTGTAATAGTGTGATACGGACACAATATCTATCAATAGATGTTATGGGATTTCGTATCTTCCCATTGTCTCCCATAGGTAATGTTGTCTTATGGCTATCTGAGCTCCTGCAGAGATTAATCACTAGCTAGACAGATTTCCAGAAGGCCTTTTCGAAGAGGTACTTCCCTAGACCGAAGATGCTCCAATTGAAGGACCAGATCAACAACTTTGAGCAACTTCCTGGTTATTTGATAAGCACTACTTAGGACTGGTTTACTAAATGTCTGAGGAGAATCTCTGACCACAAGATAGTTGATGATGCCTTGGTGGAGATCTTCTACTGTGCCCTTGATGAATATTGTCAAGCTTGTGATGATACTATCATGAGGGGCATGTTTCTAGTTCAACCATTTGTAAGGATTCTCGAACATATGGAGCAAGTGGTCAAAACTAATCGTGTATGGAGACAGTGGGATAGAGAATCCATGAAGAGTTCATGTGTTGTCAGTGTGGGTTCAGAGAAAGCCAAAATTAATAAAGGGATTATGCAACAACTCACTCAACTTCACACAAGCATGGATGTGGTGATCAAACAAATCCAAGAGAAAGTGAATGCAGTGGTTCACCAACCTTCATGTTCACCTATGTAAGAGGAGGATGCATATTATATGATAATCTGATGGGGAGTTTCCAAATTAATTCCCAAGTGTCCAATCAGCACTATTGGTAGAGATAAAGCTTTTAGAGACAATTGGGTGTTTACTATGATAGGAACAAGGGTCAAGATGCAGATTGTGTTCGCAGAGAAGGCTTTAGAAATGGTCCTTATGTGCTACGCACAACCGTAATGCAGGTACAGGTAATTCCAGAATTGAGAAGATATTTGATTGCTTGTTGAAAAAGGCCAAGACTCAAGATGAAACTCTAAGGGGCATGAAATCAGATATTTGAAGCATAAATCAGAAAATAGAGTCTCATTCTGTGGCTATTAAATAGCTCGAGCAATAATTTGGTCAAGTGTCAACTAAGTTGAATCAGTGTCAGAGGGGTGCATTGCGTAGAAATATAGTATAAAATCCTAAGAATGGAGGGCAATGTATGGCAATTACTACTAAAGGTGGTAAGAGCACTATTGATCCTCCTATGTCAGTTGATAAGGAAGATGTTCGTGGGGAGATGGTTACAACAAAGGATGTGGATAAAGGAGATGATTGTGGTAAGAATGGGGTGGGTGAAGCAGCTAAAGAGCCACAGAAGTTTAAGCCCATCCCTAGGCCTCCTCCTCCTTTCCCTCAAAGATTCAAAAAGAGAGAGGAGGAAGGCAAGTTCAAGTACTTTCTCTCTATGCTTAAGCAACTATCTGTCAATATCTCTCTCATGGAGGCATTGGAGAAAATGTTGGGCTATGCAAAGTATATGAAGGACTTAATCACCAAGAAGTGCACTGTGAGTCAGGAGCTCTCTCAAGAGCTCCATCATTGCAGTGTTATCACTATGAAGTACTTAGCTCAGATGCATGAAGATCCTAGCACTTTGACTGTACCTTGTACTATAAGAGATGTAGAGTTCGCAAAGAAACTTTGTGATTTAGGTTCTTGTATAAATTGGATGCCCCTTGTAATACATAAGAAGTTTGGATTGAGAGCCTCTACTGCTACAAGCCTGTGGGGATACTCTATGATGTGTTGGTTAAAGTGGAGAAATTCATATTCCATGCAAACTTTGTGACCCTTGATTGTGAAGTTGATTTTGAAGTTCCTATTATCTTGGGACCAGGCCTTCTTAGCCACTGGTCACACCTTGGTGGATATGGAGAAGACCCAACTCAAGTTTATATTTGGGCTTGATAAGGTCAGGTTCAACATATGTCAGTAATCCAGAAAAAACAATGATGTGAGAGTGGTTTCTATTATCGAGAGTGTTGACGATGCTAAGCCAGAAGTACCACTTGAGGTAAAATTGGATGTTGATACTTTGGAGGCAGTGTTGATGAATTTTGATGGTGATTGTATTCCAGACTATGAGACAGTAAATGCTCTATGAATGTCTTATAGTCCTAGGCACTAAACGAAACTAGAGCTAGATTTGAAGAATTGGGAGTCACCAATCACCAAGCCTTTCATAGAAGACCTGCGGGTATTATTGAAGGCCCTTCTAACATTCCTGAAATTTGCATTTTGGGAGCCAACAATACCTTGTCGGTCATAATAGCTGCAGATTTGAATGATGAGAAAGAAGATGCTCTTGTGATGGTGCTCAAACAATTCATCAAGACGATTGGATGGACAATTGCAGACATTATTGGTATCCCTCCCAAGGTATGTACAAACAAAATCCTATTGGTCAAGGACTACAAGTTGACCATTGAACATCAAAGGTTCCTAAAACCTCAAATTTAAGAAGTTGTGCACAAAGAGATCATTAAATGGCTAGATGCTGGAGTAATCTACCCGATCATCAATAGTGAATGGGTGACCCTAGTGCAATATGTACCGAAGAAAGGGGGTATCATAGTGGTACCTAATGCCAACGATGAGTTGATCCCAATGTTGTCAGTCATGGGATGGAGGGTGTATATGGATAACAGAAAGCTCAATGCCTCGACAGAGAAGGATCACTTTCCTATGCCATTCATGGATCAGATAATAGATAGACTAGAGGAAAAAGGGTGGTACTATGTTCTTGATGGTTATTCAAGCTATAATCACTTCATAATTGCTTTAGCGGATCAAGAGAAAATAGCATTTACATGCCCTTATGGCACCTTCGCATTCAAAAGGATACCATTTAGGTTGTATAAGGCTCGAAAAACATTTCAGAGATGCTTGATGTCCATTTTCTCAGACATAGTGGAAAACGCTATTGAGGTCTTCATGGATGACTTTAGTGCGATTGGGAACTCATTTGAGGATTGTTTGGAGCACCTATATGATGTGTTACAAAGATGTGTAGAAAGCCATCTGGTACTAAATTGGGAAAAGTGTCACTTCATCATGAAATAAGGTATTATGTTTAGCAAAGGCATTGAGGTTAACAGAGCCAAGGTAGAGGTAATTGAGAAGCTCCCACCACCTATCTCAATAAAGGGTGTGAAGAGTTTCTTGCTGCATGCAGGATTCTATCGGAGGTTCATAAATGACTTCTCTAAAATCTCACACCCATTGTGCAAATTATTTGAGAAAGACACTAAGTTTGTGTTTGATGCTTGTTTGAAAGTCTTTGAAGAGTTGAAGAGGAGGTTGATCTTAGCACCACTTATTGTGGCTCTGGACTGGTCCAAAGCCTTTGTGATCATGTGTGATGCAAGTGGAGTTAAATTAGATGTAGTATTGAGACACCACAAGGAGAAGATATTACATCCCATATATTAGGCTAGTAGAGCCCTAAATACTGTTTAGAAGAGTTACATTGTCACAAAACAGGAGTTACTTTCTTTGCTATTTGCATTCATAAAGTTCAGGTCATATCCATTGGGGGACAAAGTAGTGGTGCATACAGACAACTCAACACTTAAATATTTTATAGCTAAGAAGGATGCAAAACCAAGGTTGATGAGATTGATACTTCTCTTTCAAGAGTTTAACTTTGTTGTCACTGATAGAAAAGGAACAGAAAATCAAGTTGCAGATGACCTCTCCAGATTGGAAGATGGAGCAATGATGATATTTGATGACATATTGGAGATAAATGATTCTTTTCCTGATGAGATAGTGTTAGTTATATCTCATGATCTGATACCTTAGT
The DNA here is from genome assembly GCA_011800125.2 of Solanum clarkiae. Classification (NCBI taxonomy): domain Eukaryota; kingdom Viridiplantae; phylum Streptophyta; class Magnoliopsida; order Solanales; family Solanaceae; genus Solanum; species Solanum clarkiae. The sequence continues at coordinate 4,934 of JAABOM020114317.1, read as the reverse complement.
TTGTAGATTATGCCAAATTCTTGGTGAGTGATATCTTCCACCCGACCTAAAATAACATCAGCATCGAAAATTTATGTCCGATGTTAGGAAGTTCTAGGATGACCCAGACTTGTTACGAGTATATGCTAATGGGATTATTCATCCTTGGTTTTCCTACGGTTGAGATGATGACCATACTTGAGACATACCACTCGTCATTCATGGGTGGACGTCATAGTGGAATAGCCTGCAAAATCTTAGAATGTTGGTATTAGTGGCCCACCATTCACCAAGATGTCCGTGACTATGCCAAAGCTTGTGATATGTGCCAAAAATAAGGTAGGGTTTCTCGCAAACATAAGCTCTCTCTAAACCCCACTATGGTGATTGAGTTGTTTGACGTATGGGGGATAGGTTTTATCGGACCATTTGTTAGCTCACGTTGAAACAAGTACATCTTAGTTATTGTGGATTATGTTTGAAAGTGGGTGGAGGTTGTAGCTCTACCTAATAGCAAGGGTAAAAGTGTCACAATGTCTCTGAAAAAAAGAACATTTTCTCAAGGTTTGGCACTCCTTGGGCAATCATTAGTAATGGAGGTTTTCACTTCTATAATAGGCTTTCTAAATCTCTTCTTAAGAAGTATGGAGTGAAACATAGATTCGCGATTCCTTATTATACTCAGACTAGTGGGCAAGTGGAGGTTTCCAATAGGGAAATCAAATAGATTCGATACAAAACTTTGAATGCAAATTGGATAGATTGGTCGCGGAAGCTAGATTAAGCATTATAGGCATACCGTACAACATTTAAGACCCCTATAGGCATGTCTCCCTATCAACTTGTCTTTGGGAAACCATGTCACTTGCCGGTGAAGGTTGAGCATAAAACGATGTAGGCATTGAAGAAAAATCAGGATTGGAATGATGCAGCAAACTCTAGGTTGAGCCAACTAATTAGCTTGATGAATTTTGATTAAAAGCATATGAGAGAGCGTTGAATCGCAGATTCACACTAGTGGACTTTGTGCTACTCTACAATTCTAGACTAAAGTTGTTCCTTGGGAAGCTCAAATCTAGATGGTTGGGACCCTTTAGAGTAGCACATGTCTTTAGTCATGGGGCCATTGAACTGGAGAGATGAAATGGAGGAACTTTCAAAATAAATAGCAAAAGAGTCAAGCCATACCTTGGAAATGTGGAAGATATAAACATGGTGGAGGAATGGGATCTTAGGGAAGTCTGAGTACATAAACTATCCATTTCATGCCATGACAATAAATCAGGTGTTGCTTGGGAGGCAACCCGAGGTGGACACTAGCACTTAGACGCGTAGGTGTGTTTAGACTCCTTGTATTCTTTTTTTTGCTTGATTTTGTGCACTGGGGAGAATGTACATCTTTTTTGATAGGGTGTGGGTAGTTATGTGCCTCAGTGAAATCTGAGTAGCATATAGTCCATAATTTATCCCAATTTTTGATCCCGAGGTTTTCTTGATTGTCCTCATGGATATTTAGTTTTTGTTGAACCAGCATATTTAGGATGTTTAGATAATATCTATAGCATATAGTACTAATACTTGTGGCATTTAGCATGTTTTTGTGATTTGTTTTGAAAAATGGTACCCAGCAAAATTTTTTATTAGTAGTTAGATAGCAACCATGTATGTTTAGGTGTTTGATAATATATGCTCTGATATGTAAGTGTAAGTTGAGACAAGAAGCATGATCTATGAGTCTTGTGTTTACAGTGTATGTTGTGACATGTAAGTGTGAGCATATTTTGCTACATTCATGTATTTTGTGCTAATTCAGAACTTACCCTGTTACTCCAAGTTATATTTTAGATTGAATGGATTGGGAAAGGAACTTAGGCCTTTATTCTTTAAATAGTCCACTTTGGCCTAAAAATTACCAACCGAATGGTGATTTTCCCCTTGTTTCAAATTTTTGAGCCTTACATGTACCAATTCTTTTAAAACACCTTATTATCCTAGCCTTGTCTAGTGAAAAATCCTGAAATTAGCCCTGATCTTTCGTTGAGCATTGTGAACCTTGACTGGGGCAAAAAGCCTAAATTGAGGGTGGCTACCAAAATGGGCCCTAGTGAACTTAAATTTTTGTCTTGCATGCTATGCACTAGACAAGACTTGGGTTATCCGATGATACTAAGTTGGAAAATCATGCGGAACACGATACCGTAGTTGCTCTCTACTATTGATTGTGTCTTGTCATAGTTAGTTTAGTTTACTTTCTTATTGATTATTGCAACCTACCCCCCTTCAGGGAATTGAGTTGGTTAACTACTTGAATTGCTTATTGGTAAATTGGTCTTGAGTCTACGTATTCCCTTGGGTTTGACCCTAACCTTGGCTAGGTTTTATATCTTGACAACGACCACTTTATTCTCCAAAAAGGAGGTGTAACTAGAGAGATATCAAACACAATACCCTAGTTACTCTCAATATTGGTTCAACACTTATTTTAGGTTTGAATTACTTCTTAAAAGTTATTATCAATCGCCCTTCCTTTGGGGAGATAAGTTGATTAATAATCCTAAATTGCAATTGAATACTTAGAAGTCTACCATATTCCCTTGTATTCGACCCTAACCTTAGTTAGGTTCTATATCTTGACACCGCCCATTTTAGCCTCAAAAAGGAGGTGTAGCTTGAGTGACATCAGTATTTTGGCGTCGTTGTCGAAGAATAGGCTAGACTTGTGTAATTTAAGTAATTAGGGAATTAATCCTTATTTCACTTATTTTACCTTTTTTGTTACTTTTATTTTCTTTCAGGGTATAATGTAGTGTATGCCCAACACGTTAAGTCAAGCCATGCCATTGACTTTGTTTGACCTTGAGATCTATAGAAGACTGAGAAGAATGGCAACAATAATACAACTAATGCGGCCGATGTAGGTCTAAATCGAAATGAGAATGAGAATGCCAATAATGAAAACTTACCTCCTTTTGAGGACATTGCTCCATAGACATAGGACTTCAATGCCGAAGCTTATTAGTGGAATCAATATCGACTCAACCCTATGGCTATGAAGGTAACTAGAGATATAGTGTTACCACCACTATCGGCTAACACAAAGTTTATGGTTTTGAGTGGATTGCTTTAGATACTGCAGAACCATGGGTTATTTGCGGGCCTACTATCCGAGGATCTGCCTAGCCATCTACACAATGGTGCATTTGTCTGAAAAGAGTGCAATAGGAACACAGAATTTGTGTATGGATGTTGTGGGACTTCATGTCTTCCCATTATCTCTTGCAAGAAATGTACAAGTATGGATATCCAAGCTCCCATAGAGTTCGACCACCAGTTAGGATAAGTTACAGAGGGCCTTTTAGAGAGGTACTTTCCAGTATCAAAGAAGCTCAAGTTGAAAGACAAAATAAATAACTTTGAGCAACTTCCTGGTGACTTAACAAGTACTACTTGGGAGCGGTTCACTAAGTGCTTGAGGAGTGTCCCAAACCACAAAATTGTTGATGATGCCTTGGTAGAGATCTTCTACCATGCCCTGGATGAGAATAGTCAAGTCTGTGTTGATACCATTATGGGGGTGTGTTCTTAGATCAACCATTTGCAAGGATTGTTGAACAGATGGAAAGAGTGGTCAAGACCAATTGTGCATGGGGGCAAGGAGACAGAGCATCTACCAAAAGTTTGTGCACTATCACTATTGGTTTAGAGAAAGCTAATGTAAATGAAGAAATTATGCAAGAGTTTTCCTGAATTCATAGAGGTATGGAGGTGATGACGAAGCATAGTCAGGAATGAGTCAATGAAATTGTTCATCATTCTCCGCAGCACCTATGTTTGGTGATCCCTACTATGAGGAGGACACTTTCGTCATTGTTAATCTGAAGAGGGGTTTTCGTACCAATTCCCAATGGTCCAATTAGGATTGTCGATGCTAAGGTCGAGGAAACCAAGGTCAGAGTTTTAATGTACATGGAGCTTTCAAGTATTACCATGGAGGTTACTATGATAGGGCTTGTGGACAAGACAAAGGTGCAGATTAGGGTCATAGAGATGGTTACAGAAATGGTATTTTTGCGCCACCATACAACCACGATACAGGTGTGAGAGCTCCACACTTGAGGATATATTTGACCACCTATTGAAGAAAGCAGAGACATAAGATGAGATGTTAAGGGGATGAAATCTGAGATCTCCAGTATAAATCAAAAAATCGAGTCTCATTATGTTTCCATCAAATCGCTTAAGCAATAGTTTGGTCAAATGTCAACTCAACTTAATCTATATCAGAGGGGTACACTACCTAGCAACACAGTTTAGAATCCAAAGAATTAAAGGCAGTGCATGGCTATTACTACTCGTGGTTGCAAGACTACCAATAATCCTGCATGCTAGTCGATGAGGATGACATTCGAGAGAAGACAGTTGAGGTCAAGGATGCAAATACCTGTCACGACCCATACTAGGTCCCAAACATGACACGATGAATGGGAAACCCGAAGGATCCCAACCAAGTCTCTTAGCGTATCATACACACATCCTTGGTCGCGGAAGTAAGATAAACAACTAGAGAATACTTAAACAAGGGAAATCGGGACTAAGAAAGAGAGTCAAATACTTAAATAGCATAGAGGAGTCAAAGCTCAAGCATAATCACAACACTTGTCCAACAACACCTCTACACATAGAACTTAAGGGGGGCCAAGACAAGCAACTGGGCTCATCCTCATACCCAAAGCATACAATAAAGGAAAAAGAGTCTTAGCATGACATAAGAACTATAGACATCGTCCTTGGAGTTGTGTACTTACCACACTTGGTTTAAGAAAATAGTACTAGCCATGTGGAGGTGAAGGATAATCAAGTGGATTCTTACATGGTAACATCATGTAGGCATAGAGTATGTGTTAGTACATTTGAATGTACTAAGTATGTAGGATGTAATGCAACAAGAGATAGGC
>JAABOM020114296.1:0-23640 GCA_011800125.2 Solanum clarkiae | reverse complement strand
TAATTAAAATAAATATTTTGAGTTAAAATAAATATTATAAAAAATATATTCATTAAAATAAATACTTTGAGTTAAAATGATACTTATTTTGAGTTAAAACGTATGGGTTATTTACAAGTGGGTTTGGAATGGGGCAAACTATTATTATTAATTAAAATAAATATTTTAAATTAAAATAATATTAAAAACGATGACCTCCAAATAGCGCTCAACTCAAATGATGTGCTGAAATCAGTCTACAGGTGAAAAAATATATTAATTTTAAGTATTAAATATTTATAATATTTATTTTAACTTAAAATATTTATTTTAATTAATAAAAAAAAATCCTCTCCATTCCAAACCCACCCGTAAATAACCCATATATTTTAACTCAAACTAAGTATCGTTTTAACTCAAAATATTTATTTTAATTAATATATTTTTTATAATATTTATTTTAACTCAAAATATTTATTTTAATTAATTAAAAAATCCCGCCCCATTCCAAACCCAAATATTTATCTTAATTAATATATCTTTGGGCATTTTATTAATGTGAGGAGCATATTTGGTCGAAAAGATAGACGGAGGGTATATTTGGACCATTTCATATAGTTAAAGAGTATATTAGACCCTATTCTGTTTCTTGAATTATATGAAAATTTGAGTAGCCAATGGAAAACTGCCATGTTATTAATGAAAAAAATTTATGGGCCGTTAACTTGAAGGACAAATTTGAGCCATTTATTAACGTTAGGGGTATATTTAGCCCAAAAGGTTAACGGAGGGTACATTTGACCCATTTCATATAGTTGAAGGGTATATTAGACCCTTCTCTGCAAAATTAAGTAATGAATATGAGTACTCTTAACACTACAAACCTGTATAAAAACCAACCCAACCTAACAGTTCATAATTCATATATCGTATAACTCAATGATATCACACCAACAATTATAGATCTACAACACAAGAGATCAAGTACATCTATCATAAGTTTCACAAGGAGGCACTCACAAATTCATAAATGATGAAGATGTGCAATGAAATGCAATATAATAATATTAGGTATAATGATGCATGTCTAGTCTAGTAATACACACCCGCTGTCTCTCAGTCCGAGGCCCATGGGGGACTTTATTCCAAGCATCAGTCATAGCGTGCGATACGATCCTCGAATCATAATATCCATTGCGGCATGCGACATGTCCCTCAAAAAAGTACATCCTTTTTACTTCTTATTCTTTTTCAATTCACATAACACTTGTCACAAAAGTCAATGAAAATAGACATACCTCACACAAGGAAGTACAAGATTTTATATATTTAACAAAGGTTGATAAGTTAACTTGCCTTAATGATTGGATACTCACTGAGGGAGTTGAGCCTTCCCATTTCGAATAGAGTTCAAAGCACCACGATCTAATCCAATAAGAATTCACAATTAATTTTGAAATGAACAATACCCATATTACTATGTGACCTAATCTGGACCCAAAAATTATCCAATAATTGTATAACTAATTTTTTCTAAATTTCAAAGTTAGGGTTAAGTCTTAATTTTTTCAAATAATATAATTCTAATGATTATTCATATAACACAAAGCCCTAATGTTAATACAAAAACATATACATTTGTATACACATGCGAAGCTGCACAAGAAGTAATAAATAAGATCAAACAAGAACCAAAAGCACTGGACAAAAGTGCCCAGACAAAGGAGGGACTTATAATGTTAAAATGATAATTCTTAATCATCTACATAGTGATTACGGACATCAAATTGCTTACCATCCACTCAATTCGTCCATAAACAAGTTTCCAGTTTCAACTCAAAGGCTAGGAAATTGTTTAATTGTCACAATCTAACTTTACTAATTAATCCAATCCTGATAATTCTTAATAGTCATCTCATTCTTATATTTTCTTAGTTAAACATCACTGCACACATTGAAAGATTGGGAATCTCACCTGAGCAGTGTGGCACCCTTCGTCTTACAAGTAGGTTTCTCCCCTTTCTCTTTTCTTGCGTTTGTTGTTTTACTTAATTTGATTAGGTTTTAAAAACGATTAACCCAGTAATTTATATTTAATATATAGACTAAGTGGTACTTAAGTAACTTAACTATTTGGTCCATGAATTAATTTAATTGTCTAAATTTACTCGTAAGTTTAACATATGTAGTTATTAAATAATTCAAAATACCCATTTAAAATTTACAAGAAGAATATTTTGTAAAAATAAGAGGACTAATTTTCTGAATGACCTAAGGGGTCATTACAATTGTCAACTTGAGTTTTTTGTACCCGATACAACATTAGATATGTATCAACATTTGTTTGCTTCTCTCTTTTCAAAAAATATGTTTCATGTACCCGTGTGTCTCTTGTTTCATGTATTTATATATTTTGAATTTACACATGATACATTATACGTGTGCATGTCACATTATACATATGCATTATACTGTGATTTTTTTTTATTAATTATTATAGCATGATTATTACATGTCCTTTCGTATCATGTATCTCACATCTTTATTTTTATGATTCTCTAACCGGATACATCAATATAGGATGTTGCATCACATGAATCACCAACTCTCCAAAATATGTCACACCGCATCATGAAAAATTTGATGCCCCCCCTCCCCCCCCCCCCATGATTCAATGGTATATATACATATTCTTTGATAAGTAAATAATCTAATATGTAGCAAATATACATTTATATACATAATTACAACTCAATTATTAGATTTATCCACAGATGGAAGAGATACCACAAAATCACAAGTCATTGTCTCTGTTATGGAGAAGCCAACGGTTATGGAATCTGAAGATGCTCCAATGGAAGAAGTCCATCCAAGTGAAGGGAAGGTAATTTATAAACTTTCATAATTGTACTTTTCCTATATTTTGTGGTTACCTAACATTATACATTACACTTCAGGTTGGTGTATTATCTGCAAATGCTGTTGAAGATCAAGTGATACCTGATGCACTACAGCATGATACATCAGTATTTGTTTGATGTTTTATTCACTATATTAATTACATCAATTATTACCTATTTAACTAATATGTATTATACAGGATTCAACAACATGAACACCAATCTCTGATGACACTAAATAACGACTAGATACGATTATAGCTGCAATTCTTGAGAGCCAGATGATGTCACCCAAGCTACACCTCCATTATTAGGCTAAAACGATCGTTGCCAAGATATAGAACCTAACCAAGGTTCGGATCGAACCCAAGAGAATATGATAGATTTTAGAAGAATTCAATTTGCAATTCGGGTTTATTAACCAACTTATCTCCCCCCGGGGGGGAGGGGTTTATAATAACTAGCAAAAAGTAATTTTAACTAAAACAAGTGTTAAAATAATATGGAGAGAAACTAAGTATTTTGTTCCCCATGATTCCTAACTTAGTATTACCAGATCAGATAACCGAATTCTTTTCCAGTGTGTAGAATAGAAAACGTATGTTAAGGTCACCAAACCCTTTGGCCCAGGAGAGAGGCGAATTTCACAACGTGATTTGGTCTATCCCTCTAGTATGACATTACTGACCCTGACCTATTTTCCCAGTACAATATCTCCTTGGTCCAGTTTGGTTGATTAGACGAGAAACATCGATCGAATCTAGTTAATTAATCTCTTTCCTATTAATTACTACCTTGATCTAGTCAGTGACACTAGACGTGTTCTAATATTGGCTACCACTAGAAAGCATTCAATATGAAGAGAATTAATTAATACCTGCATGTACACTTTTTAAGAATTATAAATTTTAAATTTTTCAATTTTACCTTGTTAGTTCTTCATGGTTCCCACAACCCTAGTTGTGGATTTAGCTACTCATGATCAGTGTAAATGCAATACTTATGAATTTGAATAACATGATAGAGCACTTACACAATAGAATTAAGCACAAGAAAATCCAACTCTTCAATGAGAATCACAAGATAGAAATTTTAAGATTAAATAGAAGTTTACAAGTGTTTCTCAAGCTCTCTAGTGTTTTTCCCTCCGTTTTATTCTTCTTGTTGCTCTCTCCTAAAAAAATAACCTAAAAACCTATTTATAACGTTTAAAATATAAATTTAAAATAAAATATGATAACTAGGTCGACAGGCTCTACGAGGTGCTCTATGGGCCGTATAGTGATTTACGGCTCATAGTCGGGCTCTCCTGAGTTGTTGCTCTGATTTTGAACTTGTCTTCTACGACACCCATCTATGGCTTGTAAAAGGTTCTACGGCCTGCAGGGGGTTCCGTTTGATGGAATTTCAAAAAGTCCTCATCCTCTGATCCTTAAGATATGAGACTAGGTCTACGACTCGTAAAATCTTCTATGGCTCGTCTACATGATCATAGACCCAACTTCAAAAATATACCCATCACTAAAATTGCACAAGAAACCTCCTTTATGGCTCGTAGACTACTCTAGGGCTCGTAAAGGGTCTCGTGGATCTTCAACTTCAGCAACTGAAATGCCCCACACTTGCCTAGGAATGCCCCCATAATTGTAATTCTCTTATATCTCAATTTGGGGATATTTAAACACCCCTTCACGTAGCTCGGGAAGACGCTATGATGCATTTTTTAATATCTCAAAATTCATGTAGAATTTTGTAAATTCGACTTCATATTATTATTCAGAGGGAAAAGTTGCATGGGAAAACGAGTACCTACAAGGTATACTTTGTCCGTGCCAAGAAAAATAACATTTGGTGAAACTTTGCAAAAATAGTAGCCATACGCGATGAGCCCGCGATGCGGAGCTGATGCGAACTAGTTAAAAAATTTCTAAAAATTGTTCTTTTTACTTAGGGAAACTGGGTAATAACCCTATACCTATATAAATAAAAATCTCTCATTCTTTAGCTATTTTTAGCCCAAAAAACTCACCAAAAACCTCGCAAAATCATCTCTAATCTTCATCAAATTCTCCATCCATTCTCAAGGTTTTCAAAGAGTCTCTTTGAAATTTAAGGAAACTAAGTCAAGCCCCAAGTCCTCCTCAAGATTGAAGACTCCCAAAACTCATCTGGATCTAGGGATTTATTCAAGCTTCAAGTCTCCATTTCAAATCTTCTTCATGAAACTCTCCAAAGCTAATGTATGTGGGTTTCTTTCATGGGTTCCTTTCACTCACGATGGCCAAGCTTCATTTTATCTAAAATTGCATGATTTGAAGTTGATTTCCTTATGAGTCTTAATTATTATGAAATTCACAGCATACCATGTTGGGGTTTATGAAACTGTGGTTGTTTTAGCATGTTTTGAACTATGAATCTAAGATCTATTGTGAGATTTAATGAAGGGTTTTGATGTATATTGTTTGAGGGTGTTACCAAGTATCTATTGATGGTTTCACATAGGATTTTCTAGCATGATAACACTATTGAATTGCATGGTTTTACATTAGGATTACACACCCGCCAAGTTTTTGATAAAATGCCTTTTTAAGAATTCTTTGAGTTTTGATGATCTATTGGTTGAGTTATGATTCAAGTGACTCTATGATGATTATGAGATTTTTAAAGAAGTGTTTAAGTCATGGAAATGTTGATGATGTTGTAAACCCGGGTTTAAGCCCTTTCTTAAAGATTTCACGTCTTGTGAGCCCCTTTAACGTTGATTTTGATGCAAGAGTAATGATGATGATGAATTATTCTTATGTTGAAGTGGGGATGAAAGGGGACGGGCTCCCGTAAGGAAGGCCACTTAATCCGAAAAGGGAGGGGTTCCCATAAGGAAGGCCATTTAATCCGAAAAGAGACGGGCTCCCATAAGGAAGGCCACTTAATCGAAAAGGGACGGTTTCCCATAAGGAAGACCACTTAATTCGAAAAGGGACAGGCTCACGTAAGGAAGGCCACTTAATCCGAAAAGGGACAGGCTCCAGTAAGGAAGGCCACTTAATCCGAAAAGGGAAGGGCTCATGTAAGGAAGGCCACTTAATCCAAAAAAGGTGTAATGTGAAGTTACTCATAATATCCTCTCCAAAATGGGATGGGCTCCCGTAAGGAAGGTTTCTTCTCCAAAAGGCAACGGGCTCCCGTAAGGTGAAATATGGGTTACATTGGCAAATAGACCATTTCTTTACCAGTGAGGGTAATCATCGACATTCCAAGTTGTAACTTACTTGGTCTTATTCTATGGAAGTTGAGGTCTCTTCCCACACTTATGTATTATGGTCTATACAAATTGAGTGAATTACAAACATACTTTAATTTAGCATTGATCATACATGTCATATTGTTATTATGCTATCTATTGAATATAATTATGTATTTTGATCATGTTGCCTATTTTTTGTTGCTTTGCATCCCACATACTTAGTACATTCAAATGTACTAATGCATACTTTATGCCTACATGATGTTACCATGTAGGAACCAGAGTCCCACTTGAACGTCCTCATCCACGTGGCCAATACGACTTTGCTCAAGCTTGTTGGTGAGTCCTCCATTCCGGGGACATTACATATGATCTCTTGCTTTGTATTAAGACTTTCCCTCTTTGACTTATGTATTGGCTATGAGGGTGAGCTCGGTTGCTTTGTCTCTGCCCTCGCTATTATCTTATGTAGTAGAGGTGTTGTTGGACATGCTATGTATCTATGCTATGAGTCTTGACTCTCTTGTTTCTTGATGTTTCTGATTTGGAAGTTTACCCTTAGTCCCAATTCCCCTTGTTCATGCTTATCTCTTATTGTCATTCTAATTGCTTCCGCGACCAAGATTATGTAATGATATGCTATGAGGCTTGTTTAGGGTTCCTTCGGGTTCGCCATTTGCCGGTCACATCTAGGCCTTAGGCTTGGATCATGAAAAAGTTGGTATCATAGAACTAGGTTTTTAGATCCTCTGAGTCCAACACACCGCGTTTATTAGAGTCTTATTCCTGGTTGTGTTATGCACCAGAATTATGAGTAGGAGGCTATGAGACGTTTTAGGAAATGTTTCCTTTCTTCATATTCTAAGTCATGCCATAGAGTTAAAGTAAGGTTATTTACCCCCCTAACGTTTTCCTTTGACATGCTAGATCATGCCTAAAGCAAGTTGTGGATAATCAAGCCAATCAAAGGGCCCAAGATCCCAGGCTCCTACTCCAGATTCTCGAGTTAGAGACTTCATAAAATGAACCTATCGGAATTCTATGGATCAAAGGTGGATGAGGACCCTCAAAAGTTCATTAATGAAGTATACAAGGTGCTATCTATTATAGGGTGAGGTCGGAAGAGAAGGTGGAGTTGGCGGCTTACCAACTTAAGGGGGTGGCACAAATATGGTTCACACAATGGAAGGAAGAGAAGGGGGTTGACAATGTGGTTCTATTGGAGGAGTTCAAGGTGGCCTTTCTTGATCGGTTCTTCCCTCTTGAGCTTAGAGAAGCTAAATTAGTGGACTTTATAAACTTGAAGCAAGGATCTATGTGTGTGAGGGAGTATTCCCTAAAGTTCAACCAACTCTCTAAATATGCTCCATAATTGGTTGCTGACCCAGGGTCTAGAATAAACAAGTTCATGATGGGCGTGTCCGATTTAGTGAATGAGGAGTACAGTCCGCTATGTTGATTAGAGACATGGATTTGTCCCGGTTGATGACATATGATAAGCAATTCGAAGGGGAAAAGTTGAGGAAGAGGAGGAGTAGAGAGGTCAAGAGGGCCCGTATTGATGGTAAGTTCCAAGGTCCCAAGGATGGCAGTTCCATCAAGGCCAAGGGTCTTCCAGTGCTCTTAATGCAAGGATTTCTAATGATAACCCAAGACACCAAGGTGGTAAGAGTGGAGGGCCCAAGCCGAAGTGCCCTACGTGTAGTAAAAACCATGGTGACCCGTGTTGGAGGAACTCTAGTGCTTTCTTTGGATGTGGTGAGATGGGTCAGTGGGTTATTGATTGCCCCCATGTTCAAACCAAAGGTAGATACGATCTCCCTCAAGGCCAAGGGGATGCTCCTAGGAAAAATAGGTTCTATGCTCTTCAAAGAAGGCAAGGAAGGGATGAGATGCCCGATGATGCTACCGGTAAGTTAGAGATTTTTCCTTGATTTTATTTTGCATGCTTCGATAGTTTCGGGAGTTGGTATTTCTTTCATTATTCCTTGTTGCTAGTAAGATTTGATTATGTGGGTCTACTGGTGCTAGAAAGGCTTATAAGGGTTGCTATATGTTCTCACTACATAAAGTCTTGTCTTGTGATCTTGGTTTAATTTGGTTGATGGATTGGAGGTCTTGAGGTGGTTTGGCTACATGCATATCATGCTTCCGATGAGTGTAGGGCCTATAAGGTTGTAATATTATAGTTACGGATGGTCGATTTATTTTGACAACTATAATGGGATAGTTACTTCTCTAATCTTGATCTTTGTTTTGTGTTTTGTCTCAAAGTGAGGATGAGGGTAGGTGATATTCCTACGTGTCTTTCTGGACTAGGGGTGAGCCTTTGAGTATTGTTGGAGTTGTTTGGTTAGCTTATGCACCGACTATGTTTATAGGTTTCGTGAATAAGGTCTTAAAACCCTACCTTGACATGTTTGTGGTAGTCTCTAGTGGTGGTGCATTGATTTAATTAGAGTTTGTGAATCATTTGGGGGTAGTGTTGCAAGTCTTGGATGATGAGGGGATTGTTTGCTAAACATGATAAGTGCGAATAGAAGATAACGAGGAGGTGGTTAGAATTCTATAAGGATTATGATATGAGTGTGCATTATTTTCCCCGGTAAGGCTAATATCGTGGTCGGTGCTCTAAGTAGCCTAGCATATGTTGATGGTGGTGGCAAAGAGGTGGTTAGAGAGGTCCATCGGTTGGCTAGATTGGGGATTAGGTTGGAGGAAGTTGAGCATTGTGGTGTAGTATTCTTGATGGTTTCAAATCTTCTTTTGTTGGAGAGGTCTAGTTTAAGCAAAGCCTTGATTCCACCTTATTAGAGTTGGAGATATTGGGTGAAAGAGAGTAGAGTGGAGGTTATCTCCATGGGGGAGATGGTGGTTTATGGTACCAAGTGGGCTATGTGTGATTAAGGTTGACAAATGAGTTTAGAGTTGTGAGTCCTTATAGAATGTAGAGGGAGGTTGGTAAAGTTGCATAAGGGTGGAATGAACTAGGGATATGGTTATGGTTTGTCTGGTTCTTCATGCTTTTAGGTGGAGGGGTTGTGTTGGCGACTCTAGTGTCATAGAACTCTTTGAGGTTGTGGGTGTTGTGGAGAATAAGTTGGCTTAGGAGAAGGTCCCAATGGAGGTATATGGGAAGGTGGGAAGTTGATTAAAAAAGATGTGGTGCTCGTCAAGGCCCATTGGATGGATTGTCAAGTCGATAATGTCTCCTGGGGAGCTGGAGCTGGCATGGAAAAGCGATATCCGTACCTCTTTCATTCTATTCAAGTTTATGGTATCATGTGACACCCCTTTTTGTGATTTCACGTCTCATGTTCTAACCTCTAAGTCATTTTCATGCATTTATGTTTATATTGAAAAGGTTCATGGTGATTTTACACTTAGGTTGAGATTTTTAAAATGGTATTTTAAGATGTATTGTTGCATTCTTGTTGGGGCTGAATTTTTCATGATTACTATTCTCATATACGTCTCTGCCATTTGGAGATGAATGTTCTCAAGGGGGAGATATTAAAATTGCCCCACACTTGCCTAGGAATGCCCCCATAATCGAAATTCCCTTATATCTCAAATTCGGGATATTTAAACACCCCTCCATGTAGCATGGAAAGACCCTATGATGCATTATTTTTCAATATCTCAAAATCCGTATAGAATTTCACAAATCCGACTTCATATTATTTTTCAAAGGACAAAATTGTGTGGGGAAATGAGTATCTACAAGGTATACTTTGTCTGTGCCAAGAAAAATAATTTTTAGTGAAACTTAACAAAAACAGTAGTTGTCTGCAATAGGGAATTGACGCGGACTAGTTCAAAAATTTCCAAAAATTGTTCTTCCAAGGCAATTGGGTAATAACCGTATACATATATAGATGAAAATCCCTCATTCTTTAGCTGTTTTTAGCCCTAAAAACTCACCAAAAACCTCTCAAAATCCTCTGTAATCTTCATCAAATTCTCCATCCATTAGCAAGATTTTCAAGAAGTCTTGTTGAATTCAGGGAAACCAAGTCAAGCCCCAAGTCCTTCTCAAGATTCAAAAGTCTCAAAACTCATCCAGATCTAAGGATTTCATTCAAGCTTCAAGTCTCCATTTCAAATCTTCTTTAAGAAACTCTCCAAAGCTAAGGTATGTGAGTTTCTTTCATGGGTTCCTTTCACCCATGATGCCCAAGCTTCATGTTATCTAAAATTGAATGATTTGAAGTTGATTTACTCATGGGTCTTAATTATTATGAAACTCACAGCACACCATGTTCGGGTTTATGAAATTGTGTTTGTTTTAGCATGTTTTGAACTATGAATCTAAGATCTATTGTGAGATTTGATGAAGGATTTTGATGTATATTGTTTGAGGGTGTTACTAAGTATCTATTGATGGTTTTACATAGGATTTTCTCACATGATAACACTATTAAATTGCATGGTTTTACACTAGCATTACACACCCGCCAAGTATTTGATAAAATGCCTTTTTAAGGATTCTTTAAGTTTTGGTGATCTATTGGTTGAGTTATGATTCAAGTGACTCTATGATGATTATGAGCTTTGTAAAGAAGTATTTAAGTCATGGAAATGTTGATGATGTTGTAAAGTAGGTTTTAAGCCCTTTCTTGAAGATTTCACCTATTGAGCCCCTTTAACGTTGATGTTGATGCAAGGGTAATGATGATGATGAACTATTCTTATGTTGAAGTTGGGCCGAAAAGGGACAGGCTCCCATAAGGAAAGCCACTTAATCTGAAAAGGGATAGGTTCCCTTAAAGGAAGGCTACTTAATCCGTAAAGGGATGGGCTCCCGCAAGGAAGGCCACTTAATCCGAAAAGGGACGGGTTCCCATAGGGAAGGCTACTTAATTCGAAAAGGAACAGGCTCCCATAAGGAAGGCCACTTAATCCGAAAAGGGAGGGGCTCCTGTAAGGAAGGGCACTTAATTCAAAAAATGACGGGCTCCCGTAAGGAAGACCACTTAATCCGAAAAGGGACGGGCTCCCATAAGGAAGGCCACTTAATTCGAAAAGGGATGGGCTCATGTAAGGAAAGCCACTTAATCCAAAAAAGGATGGGCTCCTGTAAGGTGAAGTTACTCATAAAATCCTATCCAAAATAGAACGGGCTCCCGTAAGGAAGGTTACTTCTCCAAAAGGGGACGGGCTCCCGTAAGGTGAAGTATGGGTTATCTTGGCAAGTAGATCACTTCTTTATCGGTGAGGGATAATCATCAGGATTCCAAGTTGTAGCTCACTTGGTCTTTCTCTATGGAGGTTGAGGTCTCTTCCTATACTTATGTATTATGATCTATACAAACTGAATGAATTGCAAGCATACTTTACTTTAGCATTGATCATACATGACATGTTGCTATTATGCTATCTATTGAATATTATTATGCATTTTGACCATATTGCCTATCTTTTATTGTATTGACTCCCACATACTTAGTACATTCAAACGTACTAATATATACTCTATGCCTACATGATGTTACCATGTAGGAACTGGAGTCCCACTTGAGCATCCTCCTCCCTATGGCTAGTACGACTTCACTCAAGCTGGTTGATGAGTCCTCCATTCCGGGGACTTTACTTATGATCTCTTGCTTTGTATTAAGAGTTTCCCTCTTTGACTTATATATTGACTATGAGGGTGAGCCCGGTTGCTTTGTCTTGGCCCCCGATCTTATCTTATGTAGTAGAGGTGTAGTTGGACATGCTATATATCTATGCGATGAGCCTTGAATCTCTTGTTTCTTGATGTTTATGATATGAAAGTTTACCCTTAATCCCAATTTTCCTTGTTCATGCTTATCTCTTATTGTCATTCTAATTGCTTCCGCGACCAAGGATGTGTAATGATATGCTATGAGGCTTGTTTAGGGTTCCTTCGGGTTCCCCATTCACAGGTCATGTCCAGGCCCTAGGATTGGGTCATGACAACAACTGCTACATATTTTTTCCAAAAACAATGCCGACCCTGAAATCTTGCAAAACAAACATATACACACATCAATCCAACTAACGTCGCATTGAGAACATACAAAATTCCAAGTTTTAAGCATTAAAAGTGTTATATTTTGATAGAACATCAACACCTTCAACTCAAAATTATTGCTTGTCCTCAAGTGACGGACTGAATCTATCTAAGCAACATAGTAACGCATAAACCTCAATCTAATAGCATACATCTCAACAAACTTAATTACAGATACCCATATCACTTTTCAAAACACAATCAGATATCTATCTGGCAAACTAACACAGATCAATGCATGTGACAATGCCACTATGACAAGCGAGGTAACCATCAATAAGCCAAATGTTACAATACAATGCTAGTGCATTCACAGAAAGAAGTCTCATATCTCACTCACAATGATGTTTAAACGTATAACCTTGGGAGTATGCAAAATCACTCACTCTTACAAAAGTCATACCATATGCTTGCCCATGTACACATGACTAAGACCTTTGACTACTTGGATTAGGATCACTTTAGGACTTCACACGCTTATAACGTAGGCTCAGGGGGCTCTAGTATGATATTTTGAAAATATAATAATTAAAGGCCCTCCTTGACACTGCATTTTCCTACACTTTTGCCCTACCAACATTGTTACTTTTCATTCCATTCCCCCTTTCTCTTATTTCATGCTTTTCTGGGTGCTTTATTTTTATTTCAGCTTTTTGCCTTATTTTTATACTTCATTTTTCTTTGTAGTTGATAACTAAGACATCACTCGTTTTTATTGTACTAAGTACACAATTTTTTTCTTCCTTTTCATGTATCACTAACTTACCTCCTCATTTTGTGTTTCACCCTTACACTAGCCACCCTCAACTTAGGCTTTTGGCCTGAGTTGAGGTGCAAATTATCCAACTTCAGAATCAGGGCCACTTTTGGTATCCACTCTCAACTTAGGCATTTTGCCTCAGTCAAGGTGCATAATGTTCAAGGAAGGACCAGGGCTAATTTAGGATTATACATCTAATAAGACTAGGTTACTTAGGTTTTTATAAAGAAAAAGCGCATGTCAGGCTCAAACATTAGGATCAAGGAATTTTTTACACATTTGTTGGATATTTAGGCTAAGTGGACTGTTATGAACAATGACCTAAGATCCTTTCCTAACCAACTAATTTAAAGTCTAAATCAGAGTAGCAGGATAAGTTCTAAATTGATACAAAATGCATGAATTTAGCAAATTAAGCTAACACTCACATGGCACTGATTACACTATCAACAAAGACACTCAGATCATGCTTTTTATCTCAATATTATCCTCAATTATCAGAACAAGCACTAACAACACACTTGAACATGCATGATTGCTATCTGGATTAATAATAAAAAATCTGGTGGTTATCATTTTTCATAAATAAGCACAGAAATACATATATGCGACATATATCAGTATTATATTTTACCAATACTACCTAAACATCCTAAACATATCGATTCAATAGAAAGTAAATATCTATGGGGAAAAGAACACAAGTAAGAAAACCCCTATGATTCAAAAACTGAAGTAGTTATAGGCCAAGGCTACTCATATTTCACTGAGTCCCATAACTACCCACACCTCATCAAAAAAGTAGTGCATTGTCCTCAGTTCTCATAATCAAAACAAAATAAAGTACCGAGGTCAAAAAACAAACTTGGGCGCCTAAGTGTTGGTCTCTACCTTGGGTTGCCTCGTAAGCAACACCTAATTTATTGTCATGGCATGACATAGACAACTTGAGTACTCAAACTTCATCAAGTGTCCATGCTTCCATTATTTTTATTTCCTCCACAATACCAAGGTATGGCTTGGCTCTTTGGCAATTCACTTTGAATGTCCCACTATTTCATTTCTCCAACTTGATTGCCCCATGATCAAAGACATATGCTACCCTAACGGGTCCTAGCATCTGGACTTGAGTTTCCCAGGGAACAACTTTAATATCGAGTTATATAATAGCACTAAGTCCCCTGGTGTAAATTTGTGATTTTCTATGCGACGATCATGTTGCAGCTTCATCCTTTGCTTATAAAAGCTGAGCTCTAATGTGTCTTCAATCGAAATTCATCAAGTTCATTAAGTTTGCTTAGCCTAGAGTTTGCTGGATCATTCTAGTCTAGATTCAACTTCTTCAGTGCGCAGATTGCCTTATGCTCAAGTTTCACAGGCAAATGACATGCTTTACCAAAGACAAATTGGTAGCAAGACATGCCTATAGGGGTTTTGAATGCTGTCCGGTATGCCTATAATGCGTCATCAAGATTTCATGACCAATCTGTTTGGTTTGTCTTCACAGTCTTGGATAGAATCTATTTGATTTCCTTATTAGACACCTCTACTTGCCGCTTGTTTGAGGATTGTAAGGAGTTGCGACTCGATGCTTTACCCTATATTTTTCAAGTAGGGCCTTGAGTAATCTGTTGTAGAAGTGAGAACCTCTATCGCTAATGATTGCTCGAGGGGTACCAAATCGTGAGAAGATGTTCCTTTTCAGAAATGCTATGACACTTTTTCCTTTATTGTTGGGGAGAGAAACTGCCTCCACCCATTTTGATACATCATCCACAACAACCAAGATGTATTTGTTTCCATGCGAGCTAACAAAGGAGCACATGAAGTCTATTCCCTATACATCAAATAACTCAATCACCATGATGGGGTTTAAAGGGAGCTCATGCTTGCGGGAAATACCACCTTCTCTGTGACACCTATTACATGTTTTGTCATGGTCTTGAGCATCTTAGTGAATGGTGGGCCAATAATAACCACACTGCAAGATCTTATGTATTGTCCGGACTCTTCTATGATGCCCACATACCAACTACAAGTGATATGCCTCAAGGATACTCATTTTCTCGACCTCAGGAACACAACAACAAATAACCCCATCTATGCATACATGAAACAAGTATGGATAATCCTAAAATAATTTTCTCACATCAGACATGAACTTGCGGCGCTAGTGGGTATTCAGGTCTGGTGGAACAATATCGCTAACCAAGTAGTTTGCATAGTCTAAAAACTATGGTATTATATCATGGGATGCTGCCAACATTCTCTCATATGGAATGAATTATTGATCTCCAATCCATCATCAATCTTTTCCATGGATCCATCTTCTAACCTGGAAAGGTGATCTGTAACATGGTTTTCGGTCCCATTTCTGTCGATGACACTAAAATCAAATTCTTAAAGGAGAAGTACCCATCTCATCAACTTTGGTTTTGCATCTTTCTTTTTCATCAAGTAACGCAGTGTTAAGTAGTCTCTGTGTACCAGAACTTTGGTCCTCAATAGATATGACCTGAATTTCTCGAATGCAAAGACCACCTAAAAGAGCTCTTGTTCAGTGAGAGTGTAGTTCTTTTGGGCTATGTTTAGGGCTTTAATAGCCTAGTATATAGGATGTAATATTTTCTTTAGGTGTTGTCCCAATACTACACCCAATGCAACCCCATTTGCATCATATATGATTTCAAAGGGCTTCGACCAATCTCGAGCTACAATGAAAGGGTCTGAAATCAGCTTCTGCTTCAATCCTTCAAACGCTTTGAAGCATGCATCATCAAACATGAATTTAGCATCCTTATCAAGCAACTTGCATAATGGATGTGCAATTTTAGAGAAGTCTTTTATGAAATGCTGGTAGAACCCTACATGCCCTAGGAAACTCTTCACACCCTTCACAAAGATGGATGGGGGAAGCTTCTCAATCACTTCTAATTTAGTTCTATCAATGTTGATTCCTTTAATGGAGATTCTATGCCCCAATATAATTCCCTCCTTTATCATGAAGTGACAGTTTTCCTAATTCAACACCAGATGACATTCTTCACATCTTCTCAGCACAACATGCAAGTGTTTTAAGCAATCATCAAATGAGTCACCAACTACACAAAAGTCATCCATGAAGACTTTAATAGTGTCCTCCACCATGTATGAGAACATGGACATTATGCATCTTTAGAATGTTACTAGAGCATTGCACAACCCGAATGACATCCTCTTGAATGCAAAGGTGCCATAAGGACATGTGAACATTATCTTCTCCTGATCTTCCGAAGCAATAGTGATCTAGTTATAGCCTGAATACCCAACTAGGAAATAGTACCACCCCTTTTAAACTAATCAGTCTAGTATTTGATCCATGAATGACATAGAAAGTGGTCCTTTTCGGTCGATGCATTGAGCTTTCTGTAGTCCATGCATACTCTCCATCTAGTGATTAGCTGCATGGGGATCAACTCTTTGTTAGAGTGTGGGACCATAGTGATACCTACTTTCTTTGGAACACACTGAACCGGGCTCATCCATTCATTGTTGGTGATAGGATAGATCACTCTTGCATGTAACCACTTGATGATTTCTTTGTGCACGACCACTGGCATAGGCAATTTGAGATGCTTTTAGTGCTTAATGCTCAGCTCATAGTCCTTGACCAACTGGATTTTATGTGTATACATCCAGGAGGAACACCAATAATATCTGCAATCATCCACCCAATGGCCTTCTTGAATTGTTTAAGTACCGTGACAAAGGTATTCACCTACTTATCATTAAGGTCGGCAGAACCTATGACTGGCAGGGTGTTGTTGGCACCCAAAAATGCATATATCAAATGAGCTAGAAGAGCCTTCAGTTCTAACACTGGTGGTCCTTCTATGGATGGCTTAGTGGGTGGTGACTCTCAATTTTATAATTCTAGCTCCAACTTAGTTTGGCATCTAAGGGTGTAGGATGCGCCTAATGCAGTCATTGTCTTCTCATAATCTGGGATGCCATCACTATCAAAGTTTATCAGTACATCTTCTAAAGTATCAATGCCTAGTCTCACCTCCAGTGGTACGTCTTGCTAAGTATCATCAATATTTTCAATTACAGAGACACCCTTAAGTCATCCTCTTTCTTTGCATGCTGACAAATGTTAAATACGTCCTCATCTTTTCCTAACCTGAACTTGAGTTGGCCCCTCTCCATGTCCACCATGGCGTACCTAGTGGCTAAGAATGGTCTCCCTAAGATGATATGAACTTCGAAGTCAACCTCACAGTCTAGGATCACAAAATATGTAGGGAATATGAATTTATCCACTTTGACAAGCACATCATAAAGTATCCCCATAGGCTTCTTTACCTTGCAATCAACCATCACCAACCACATGCTTGTCAGAGCAGGGGCTCCCAGTCCTAGCTTCTAGAAGACTGCAAGGGGTATTAGATTTATGCTGGCACTGAGATCACACAATGACTTTGTGAATTCTACATCTCCATAATTATGCAGGGTATGGTAAAAGCACTAAGATCTTCTCACTTTTGAACCAAGGACCTCGTAGCAATTACATTGCAATATTGAAGCTCTTGGGAGAGCTCTTGACTCACAGTATGCTTCTTCGCAACCAGGTCCTTCATAAAATTTGCATACCTTGGCATCTTCTCCAACATCTCTATGAGAGGGATGTTGATTGAGAGTTGATTCAGCATGGAGAGAAAGTGTTTGAAGTTGCCCTCATCCTTCTTCTTTTTTACTCTCTGAGGGAAGAGAGGAGGAGGCCTAGGAATGGGCTTCAGCTTCTGTGGCAAATCTACAACACCACTTATCCCATCCTTGCCACGATCATCTCTAGTATCCGCATCCTTGACCTCAACTGTCTCCTCTCGAACATCATCCTCATCTACCGACATGGGAGGATCAATGGTACTCTTGCAACCACATATAGTAACTGCAATGCACTGCCCTTTATTGTTTGGATTCTGAACTGTGTTACTAGGTAGTATACCTCTTTGATGCTAGTTGAGTTGAGTTGACACTTGACCAAACTATTGCTCCAGTTGTTTTATAGCAACAAAATGATTTTTGATTTTCTGACTTAGACTAGAGATTTCAGATTTCATCCCCCTTAGAGTCTTATCCTGTGCCTCAGCTTTCTTCAATAGGCGGTCAAACATCTTCTCAGCTCTAGAATTACTAACACCTATATTGCGGTTGTGTGATGGAATATAAGAACCATTTCTGTAGCCATCTATGCAACCCCAATTTGCATCTATATCTTGCCTCGATTCTTGTCATAGTAACCTCCACAGTTGTCTCTGAAAGCTCCATCTCGATTATAGTTCTGACCTTGGCACCATAGTCCAGATTAGAACCTTGGGCATTGGTCCAGAAAACCCCTCCATCTAATTAGCAATAAAGCACATGTCCTCCTAATAGTAGGGGTCATCATACATGGGTGCTCGCGGAGGTTGATGAACAACTGCATTAACTTGTTCCTAATTCTGCTTCATCATCACCTCCATAACTGTACGGATTCGGGTAAGCTCTTGCATAATTTCTTCATTTATTTTAGCTTGCTACAAACCAATACTGATAGTGCAAAAACTTTTTGTAAATGTTCTATCTCTTCGCCCCTATGCACTATTGGTCCTGACCACCCTTTCCATCCTTTCAGCGATCCTTGCGAATGGTTGATCTAAGAACATGCCTCCCATAATCATATCAGCACAACTTTGACTACTCTTATCTAGGTCACGGTAGAAGATCTCCACCAAGACATCATTAATAATTTTGTGGTCCTAGACACTCCTTATGTATTTTGTGAACCGCTCCCATATAGTACTGATCGAGTCATCAGGAAGTTACTCAAAGTTGCTGATTTGGTCTTTAAACTTGAGCTTCTTCGATCTTGAGAAGTACATCTCCAAAAAGTCCTTTTGCAACTCAGCCAAACTAGTAGTCAAACCCTTTGGGAGCTCAGATAGCCATAGTGTTGCATTGTCTGTTAGAGATAATGGAAAGACACGAAGTCCCATAGCATCCATAGACAGATTCTATGTTCCCATCACACTCTTGCAGACAAATGCAATGTTATGTAGATGGTTATGCGGATCCTTTGATGGTAGGCTCGCGAACAACCCATGGTTCTGCAGCATTTGAAGCAACCCACTCGAAACCACAAACTTTGTGACAACCAATAGTGGTGGTAACACAATAGCTCCAGTAACTTCCATAGCCATAAGGTTTAGCTAATATTGATTCCACTGATAAGTGTTGGCATTAAAGTCCTGTGGCTGTGGAGCAATATCCTGAAGAGGAGGTAGTTGTCATATTTGCATTCCCATTCTCATTCAATTAAGATTTGCATTTGCCGTGTTGTTTGTATTATTTGAGGCCATTCTTCTCAGTCTTCTCTCTATCTGTGGGTCAAACAGAGTCAAGGGTATGCCTCGACTTCATATGTTGGGCATACACTAAGCTTATACCTTGAAAGAAAACAAAAACAACAAAAAAAGAAATGTAAATGAGGAAAATAAGGATTAATTCCAGAATCTAGTTGTATTCCCCGACAGTAGTTCTAGTATCTTGATGTCGCCCAAGCTACACGTCCCTTTTTAGGATAAAGTAGCCATTATCATGATATAAAACCTAAACAAGATTAGGATCGAATCCAAGGCAATATGGTAGACTTTAGAAGAATTCAATTTGCAATTCGAGTTTATTAACCAACTTATCTCCCCAAAAGGGAGGGAGGTTTATAATAACTAGTAAAGAGTTATCCTAACTAAAACAAATGTTAAACCAATATGGAAAAAACCACGATATTGTGTTACTCATGATTCCCTAACTTAGTATTATCACATAAGCAAATTCTTTTTGTGTATCATGCAAAACAGTAGGTTAAGTTCACCGAACACTTTGGCCTAGGCGATAGGCAAATTTCACTATATGATTTGGTTGCAGTGTGATATTACTAACCCTTACCTATTGTCCCAGTACAACCTCCCCTTGGCCAGTTCGGTTGATTAGACAAGAAACATCAATCGAATCCTATTAATTAATCTTTTTTTCTATTCATTACTAGTTTGATCCAGTCAGTAACACTAGGCGAATTCTAATGTTGACCACCACTATACATCATTCAATATGAAGAGAATTAATTAATACATACATGCACATTTCTCAAGAATTATGAATTATTCGATTTTACCTCGTTAGTTCTTCATGGTTCCCACAACCCTAGTTGTAGATTTAGTTACTCATGATCAGTGTAAATGCAAGACTTATGAATTTGAATAACAAAAGCACTTACACAATAGAATTAAGCACAAGAAAATCCAACTCTTCAATGAGAATCACAAGATTGAAATTAGAAGATGAAATCAAAGTTTACAAGTGTTTCTCAAACTCTCAGTGTTTCCCCTTCGTTCTCTACTGTCCTGCTGCTTTTTCCTAAAGAAAAATAACCTAAAAACCTATTTATAGTGTTTAAAATATAAATTCAAAATAAAATAGGATAACTGAGTCGACAGGCTCTACGAGGTGCTCTACGAGTCGCGTAGTGATTTACAGATTGTAGTTGGGATTTCGTGAACTGCTGATCTAATTTTAGACTTGTCTTCTACGACACCCCTCTATGGCCCGTAAAGTTCTAGAGGCCATAGGGAATTTCGTCTGATGGAATTTTAGAAAGTCTACATCCTTTGATCCTCAGGGTACGAGACTAGGTTTATGACTAGTAAAGTCTTCTATGGATCATCTGCCTATTCGTATACCCAACTTCAGAAATACATCCTTCACTGGAATTACACAGGAAACCTCCTTTACGACTTGTAGACTACTCTACGGCTCGTCAAGGGTCTCGTGGATCTTCAACTTTAGCAACTTCTGCATATTTTGCCCAAAAACAATGTCAACTCTGAAATCCTGCAAAACAAATATAAACACACATCAAACCTACTAACTTTGTATTGAGAACACACAAAATTCTAAGTTTTAAGCATTAAAAGTGCTATATTTTGACAGCACAACACCAAATACCTCTATTTGCACAACCAATCAATCCTATGATTACACAACCTATAAATGCGGTACATCCCTAGCAAGTACCCAGTTCCTCAAGATCTCGATACTAGCACACTAATCCCGTGTAGCAGGATGCCTTGAAAGTTTATGTAGTCATCTTATCTAACAAAATACGGATCTAGTGACAAGGGAAAGCAGAATCCAATATTTGAAAATCATCCAATACATCCTTTTGAAGGTTTTGGTATTTGTTACTAACATCCATCAGAAATAATCACAACATACTCTCAATGGATTGAGAAAAAATTACTAAAAATACATGCAAATAAGTAAATCCCCATTCTTTACTATGCATTATTGACACCTATAAAATAAATCATATATTTTGTATCATAGTTACTCTTCTCATAGTTTGAATTAAACTTCATTGACATAAAAAATCAAAAGGCGAGCATTATGTATTAAATGTTCCTCACTTGGATTCGAGAAGATGATTTTTTTTTTTTGCATTCTCCCATGACAAGAATTGATTTTATTTTATGTCTCAGCCTAATAGAGTTTGGAATGACGAGGTCAGTGTTTGTCTTATCATTTTTTTAATTGTTTTATGTGCAGTTTAAAATCCCTCATTTATTTTGTATCATGCACCAAAATCATTTCCCATATCATGTATTCAGATTTTATTATGTTTACATATATTTTTATCTATTAATGTGTATCATATAATGTCTATCTCATGGTGTATGTGATACAATATGATGTGTAGCATATAATGATATATGAGCTAAAAAAACAAACATCTTGTATCATGCATCTAGTTTTTCCTCTGTGTATGCATTATATATTTGTATCATGTATAAGAAATATTTCTGTATCATGTACCATTTGGGTACATATATGAATGTAGGGCCGTATACATTTTATATATTATTATATGGCCTATTATATACCTACCTCTTTGGATCTTGTATCAAATTATCTGCATTTTAAAAATATTTTTTAGCATTAGCTACTTTTTAATTCCCTTGTGATACTTTAGCAACACATTGCATCATTTTCTACTATCTTCGCAAACAATTCAAGCATCAAATAGGAAACCAGTATAGATACATAACAGTAAATTGTCTATTTAAGATATTTATAGATTTGTACATGCAAGGTACTATTCAAGTTAAATTGATGGTGAAGTGAACACTCATTGTATCTAGCCATGATACATCGATTATCAATATTATCAAAGGATATTCCATTCTAGCTAATTTACCTTGGCATTTAGTTGATGAAGTATATATCCTGGTAAATTCTAACAGTGAGTATCATTGAATTTCAACAGTGGTTATTCTTAGAGAGAGGACTATAGGTGTCTCAGATTCGTCATTGGGTACAAAAAAGATAGATTCATCCATTGAAATACAAAAGTTGGCAGATTTGCTTCCTAATTACCTTCTGGACAGTGAAGCTTTTGATCAAAAAGATCGTGTCGACTGGTCTTTGCTTGATGCTTACAGAAATAAGAAAAAGGGTGATTTGATTAGGCCACAACATCCTTTCAAGGTTGAATTATTCCAAGGAATTACTCAACAAGAGTGTGACAACATGTACATAGTTATATTACCTTATCATTGAACCATTGAACTGTTAAGAAGAATCTCATTTTGTTAAACATGTATAATACAGATATGTGGGGGGGGGGGGGGGTTTAGTAGCATATGTTCAATACCTTACTGATTCCAGTACCTTCTTCATGATTTTCTTCCAATGATTTGCACAACAGATACGCAACACTCATGTAGAGTTATGGTTCAAAAAAGGCCCAACAAGGATATATCAGTGAAAATGATGGCCCACCAAGGTCAAAAATGATCACTACCCCAGATTCAAGATGATTTTGTTGATGTTGTTTGGATAACTATCTGATTCAAATGCCTCTTGATACTTTAGAATTGATATTTATCTTTTTGTCCTTCTGACTATTGATTTTGAAGCTCATACATTCTATTTTTTGTGATTGTCTATTTAATCTCTTTTATACAGATTAATTTTTTTTGTCCATCCTTATACAATATTTTTTTTTATCATGTTAAAAAGTATCACCTCTCATATATATAACACAATAAGTACCATGTATGTCTATAATATAGGAGAATAAATGTCATATTAAATATAGCATGTTCTAAGTATCATCAATCATGTATCAATTATAAGACATCCTCCAATTACACGTATGATGGATTCTACATACGTGATATACATTTTCTTACATAACTTAATGTATCTATTAACATGTATCATTTATCAATGGTCATCTAAATGACACAAGATACACAGGTTGACTTAGGTGATATTTTCTTATCTGTAGATGTATACACATTTTATTCAATGTATAATGTTTTTTGTGTATCACCATTAAAAAAATTACAAGCTCCATGTTTTAATCACTTCACTATTTGGTCACTATGAACACATGCACAAATGGAAACATGATTCACGTGTTAAATGATTCCCAATGCAATTCCTTTATTATTTTTCATGAAAAACTAACAAAAACAAATTACTGAATGCACTGTAGTTTTATTACCAAACAAAATTAGTTTTCACTTTCCCTTAGGGAAGAAAGTATAAGTTCTTTGATTATGTCCTTCTTGTCCACAACATCCACAACAATTTATATTTGAAGAAAGTTTTTCATCTGAATTACTTTTCCTTTTTTTTC
>JAABOM020114286.1:0-23642 GCA_011800125.2 Solanum clarkiae | reverse complement strand
TATATATATATATATATATATATATATATATATGCAACTTCGCACCACGAATTTGAGCTTATTTTTCATCTGATGTAGTGATTCAAAGTGCTACATTATGCAAATTTTTGCCAGAAATACTGTGGAAGTGTCGAATTACATTTTCAGCACATATTTTGAGGCAAAATCTCTAATATTTTTGCAGGTTATATATCGAAAATGAGTAAAAACTTTACATTGTGATATCCCAATTATTTCTCAGTGGAATTAAGCAAAATTTGTATTTAAATTGTTCTATTTTCTGAGAGGAACGTTGTGGTATAGTTGGATCTTTTTAATTTGACTGATTTTTTCTGCTAAATTTGACCAAAAATTTATGTAAGAAATATTTTCCAATAAGAAATGCAACTTCATTTTTGAGCCATTTCTCTATCTTATGGGATCTATTTTGAGTTCATTTTCTGGCTGTGGACTGGGGTGATGTGGGGATCATTTTTACGAGGGATTAGTTTGGTATTTCAGGTCCGAACCTCCTTTTTTATTTTAGTCGTAATTGATGTAATTTCACCTATTTTCTAAGATTTTATAGCCAAATTAGTTGTAATGATATTATACTTATATTTTATCAACTGAGCAGAATCGGTGATGGCAAGGAAGGAAAAAGCTCAGGAAGACTGATCAGGAACGCGAGGGATTGCCTTCCAAGTAAGCTAGGCTTCCCTTACTTTTAGACTGAGTTGAAATGTATAACAAGAGCATGTTCATTGTTGGAGGTCCCTCAGTAAAGTGTGTGTGTGTGTGTGTGTGTATATATATATATATATATATATATATATATATGATGTTAAGACTATGATTATTTGTTTAAATTCTGTGATACCTGCATCTATTGTGTTTGTTGGTGTTAGCAGTGTTTGGGTTATGTATGCTTCCTATCATTTGAGTTATGTATGCTTCTGATAAGGAATGTAAGGGTGAGTTAGTGCAAGACATAGGTAAGTTAAGTGATGATGCTACTTGTGTACATATATGTGACTGTTTAAGTGTTGGGTTGACCTACCGAGCTCTCCAACACAGTTTGATTATCTGTAATCTATATATCCTGATTAAATTCTGTTTAAAGCTATACTTGATCGTTGGAGATTATGACCACTATTTGGGCTCTATAATAGTTATATATATGTTATACTAACTAGTTATTAGCATTGATAAGTCGTGAGTTGAATTATTGGGGGCTAAATATAACTTACGCTATATGATTGGCACAGATACCTATCTTGACCCTTGTTTACCTGTGTGAGTAGTCTGGTGCTAATGCTATGTAGTAATTGAAAGGTTGGATCACTGAGTATGTGTTATATATGGATAGTTGTACTAAATATGTGTTGTATATGATAATATGAGATGGTAATCATTGTATTGATGACTATACTAGCTATAATCACTATAGTATCTGAGTTCTGACATTGTTCAACTGCGGAAAAGCCTGATAATGGGCTAATGCCCTTTGACAAGTATGTATTCTGACTTACCTCCTATCTGTGTAAACATGTAGCCTAATGCTCCTGAGATATGCTGGCAATATCAAGATGCATTTAAATCAATAGCCTTGCATAATCATATTCTTAAAATAATATACATAAAATGAAACATATAAGATTAGGGATATATCGTAAACTGCATGTAAATTTGAGAATTTCTTATAACCAACATACATCACATGAGTTAGTGATACCCAATATATAACCTCAATTAGACAAACTGCCCTAGCTATACTTTACCAGAATATAAAATCATATCATGTATAGTGGATCTACTAACTATTCCTGTTAGGTCTATATGGAGTTATCAGACAAAGCGGTATACTTAAACGTATGGTGGCAAGTAGTTATGGACATAAATTTTCTAAATCCACATCCTCTCAGTACCAAATAGCCCTCCAAAATATATCTTTCTTTCTTTCTCTCTCTGTCTCTCTCTCTCACACACATATATATGATGCTCATAGATATGAAAGTGATCTATTTATTGAATCATATGTGAGACTGAGCTCAAAACCCATACCATAAGATAACTCGTTTGAGGTTGAAATTCATATTATTATTTTAGTTTTCATGCTTAAAAGTCATAAATGTTCAAAGAATAATAAAAAAAACCATGTTAAATCAGTATAATAAGATTTTACGACCAAAGTGAAATAATGAAAATATGAACTAATAAAAAAGAATGGGACTGGAGTAAGAACGGTGGGAGGAGACTCAAAGTATTTTCCTGTTGATATGATTATTCATCAAGGATCTGGATTGAGCCCTTTCTTTTTTATCTTAGTAATGGATGAGCTGACACGATGTTACACCCTAAAAATTATCAAAATACCTCTAGATAAAAGATTACTCGAATAACACATTATCCCAAATAATTTTGTAAATCTGAGGTCAAAATATCGATCAGGATAAAAAATTATGTGAGAAAATGGTCTCGATTGAATTTTAAACTAACCGGATCAAAAGATAATTTTTCGGAGCAAAATTACAAAATAAGAAGGGTACACAATAGGTTCGCATCACGGAACTGCCCCACGATAGTTCATTTTTGAGTTTTATTCATAAAACGCACTGAACAAGTGTGATTTACATAAATTACACATAAAACGCTTTTGACAAATGCGATTTATGTGTTATTTTATGGGAAAATAGTTTCGAATATGTTTCAAGTTTTTCGTCAACAAAATAAATTAAAGTGCGACAAGTCCGCATCACTGACTTTCTCCACTACGATACTTGACATTTAGTTTTAAAAAGTAAGGGCATTTTAGTATTTTCCCCATCCATCCTAGACCAAAACCCTCTCGTTTTGAGGTACTTTTGCTCTAAAAATCATTAGCCTATGTCATTCTTTTCACTTTCATGAATATCATTTAAAGAATAGCGATTAGGGAAAAGGAGAGAAAAGCTAGGGCTTGACAAAGTCTCTCCAAATTTCCAAGAAAACTCGTGCCCAGGTATGTAAAGCCACCTAAGATTCTACTTTTGTGCATATTCTATGTTTCTTAGTAAGAAATCTAGCCAAGAGCCACGTCAGTTTCATTCTAGCAAAATTGTTGAGGAATATTAAAGTTTTACCATGAAATTTTATTACAATTATATTTTTTATTATAAGAATTTCATTGTTGAGCATGTTTCTTTAAATCATAAAGTGTTATTATAGTTACAAGAATCCTAGTTGAGTTGAGAATTATTTCACTAGCATGTTGTACTTGCATTGAAGAATGATTAGTTTACTACAAACATTTACCAAGATTTATGTACAGTTTGAGTTAAAAGATTCTCTTGAGATTGAGTTAAGAGGCAAGTTTGAGAAAAATTAGTTTAAAAAAATTATAGAAAGAGCCAAGGCTTCAAGTAGCAGATTTTCAGTTTTCCCCTAAAGTGGGACATTTTCATAGTTATTGAGCACAATGCATGTTTTGGGAACAGTATTGAGCACCGATGTGGGTAGAGTTCAGATAACTTCAACCCCATAACTACATAGCCAACGTAGGATAGGATTACACTAGATGTATAACTCCTCATATGCCCCTTCGATGACCCGGTTTATATGATTCCCCGACACTTCGACCCTTACATCGCCAAGATTGGGATGACTCTGACAATGTGGGCAAGTCTTTGTATCATCACAAGGCTCATAGTGATTGTTGTCGGTTAGAGAGACTCCCAAAGTTATAATATACATTATTTTCAGACATAGATAGAGTTGCATTTATATATACATTAAATAAGATATTTTGCTATAATGCATTACTTATTTTAATGAATGTTTCTCTACATTGAATCTATTATTTGAGAATTATATCTTGAGTTTTCCTATTTTGGCTATTTTACATACTCATACATTCCACGTACTAACGTCCTTTTGACTTGCATCATTCTACAATGCAGACACAGGTGACAGAGCTCTCCAATAGGTGTATCACCAGATGATCCAGCATCTCTACTACCCAGTGGTGAGACCTTTTTGCAGTTAGAGGCTCCTTATTGTTGTTCTTTTTAGTGTTTTTTTTTGTTCGAGGTAAGCGTGGCCAGTCGTGGTACCATTCTCTAGTCACAACTTGTAAAAGCTTCATAAACTGTTGGATAATATTTTAGTGTTTCTTCTAGATTGCCAACTTCTCAGTTGGTCTGTTTCATTATAATTTCAGACATTGATTTAGTAGCTATGAATGATTCTAGCCTATCATAATTGCGTAAGTCTTCCGCTGAGTAAAGTAGTAAGGTCAAGTGGTTCACTTGGAATTAGAAATGATTTCTAAGTGTCAGCCACATCCACGATGTAGACTCGAGTTGTGATAAACTTGGTATCAGAGCACAAAGTTCAAGCGTCCTAGGATATCTATAAAGTCGTATCTAGTAGAGTCCTTATTATTGGTGTGAAACACGTTTCATCCATAATAGGGAGACTGCATGGCATTACAAAGTGTTGATCTTCTTTTGGTATTCTATTTCGTGCTTCAGAGTTTAACTCTAATTAAATCCCTTCTAACTCATGTATTCATGCACTGTTTACAGATCATGCCTCCCAGAAGAGCATTTGGCCGTCCCTCATAACTAGGGGTAGAGGATGCCCACTAGACAGAATGCAAATCAGGCTGAGCCACAAGTTTTTAAGGGGCCTGGAGGCCCAACTATGCCTAGTGAGCAACCACCATAGGCTGATATCTTTAATGTAAGCTCCGACGGGCCATTCAAACTCTAGCTCAAGCAGTGACAACATCAGGAGTTCAATAGTGTCACGCCCCGGGAGGGTACCCTTGGCGTGGCCTGCACTCGGGGACCATCGGTAGCCCCCGAGAGAACCACTTGACCTCATCGTCATATCAAACTCAACAGCAGAAGAATAACTCAATAAATAAGCATCAAAGATGAGCATATATACATATAAAAATAACTCTACTATATCATAGTGTCAATTAAAATAGTTTAGACACAGATACTTATCTAAAACCTCCACTCAAATGTCTACAAAGTCTCTACTTATTAGTCTAGAAATATGCTATGACAGACCATGTGCATCTTAATCAAAGAAAAAAAGTACTCAAAATAATGAAAGATAAAAGGGCTCCTTCGGGATACTAGGAGGGCTCACCAAACTCGATGGATATACTGATCCAGACCTCAACGATGTATGTACTGAAGCCCTCTATCTGTTGTATCTGCATCATAAAATGATGCAGGCACAAAATGGATATCAGTACATGGAATATACTGGTATCCAAAATGGCTCAAGAAAATAAGGCTCAATTTATTCATCTCAACCCAACAACTCATGCTCAACTCAATGTATGAACGTTTGAAGTAAATCATGCTTTAAAAATGCGTGTATGATAGATAGACCCATTTTGAAATATTATGCTCAATCAAGGTTGCTTGGAAGTTTCTCTTAACTGAAATCATCATCCTACCATATTAAGTTAGGTGATGCACAACGAATCAGCAGCGTTGCCACACCCACTTGCCATGGAAAAGGGTGATCAACTCTCTCTTGGATCCATAGTAAATGTCTACTTGCGGCAGAGGAGCTGTCAGAGTAGCTGTAATGACTATCATACGCTGGCAATATAGTTCTGTGGTTCAAAGTAGAAGTATACTCTCTCCCCGTTTGGTGCTCGATACTTCTCCCAAGACTAAATCATGCTCAATTCATCAATTTAAGTCATCATTGACTCATCGTCATCATAAATCAACTCATCATCATCTCATCATTATCTCATCATCAACTCATAACTCAACTCAATAATTCAATCAATCAACGCAAATGATTAACTCGACTTAGACTCAAACAATCATTTATACTTATTCAATCGACTCTTCGTGCAATACAATCAAGATATCATATATCATAATGTATGCGACTCAATGTAACATAATCCTCATACTCATGCATACTCAAGTTACTCAACTCAATGTGCATCAAACCATTCAATTCAATATGCTCAATTTACTCAACTCAATATGCTCAATTTATGCATAAAATTCCATGGAAACATGTAAAGTAGGGTTCATACTATCAAGAATGAAAATACATGTATACATCCCTCATCCATGCTCATGAAAACATAAGAATTATCTCATGTAATGTAACGTAAAATAAGACCTCATGATGAATACAAAGATATAGTGTTAGAATAGAAGAATTTCTCAAAAAAATCCCCACTCTCGTCAAATCTTGACTCAAGATAATGGAAAAGGACGTGTGAAGAAAGAAATCCACACTTTGGTAAGCCTTATATACCTAGGAATTGGAAGAACAATCAAACCTTGTGGTAGAACCAAGAACCATGCTCCTCTTTCTCTTCTCTTCCTCTCTTCCTCCTTCTCAAGAAAAAACCTAAGAGAATAATAGGGGAAAGTACGCTTAAGGGTCATTTTTAGGAATTAAATTGAGTCCAGAATGATTGTGGGTTGAAGAAAATTAGATGGAAATTGACAAAATTACCCCTCTGAAAAACTGTCGGTAGGGTCTATCAGAGCCCGACTACGACTTGTAATCCTCACTATGGGTCGTAGTTTCCCCTCGTAGCCAGGAAGTCTCAAAATCCTGAATCACCGGAAACCCCTAAGAGTCCCCCTCTTACGAGCCATAATCCTCACTACGAGTCATAATAGACCCCTCATAGCTGTATGAGTCTTGAAACATACAACATGGGATCCTGTTACAAAACCATCCACTGCGAATCATAGTCCTCACTACGAGTCGTAACTGACATCGTATATAGGAGGGTCTTTGAGTCTGAAACACTAGAATTCTATATCGTAGCCCCTTTACGAGTTGTAGAATCCACTACGGGTCGTAGAGGCTCTCATAGACTCTCTGTTACAAATTTTTCTTAGATTCTTCTCATCATCACCTCAACCTCATCTTCACATTTATTCATAATCAGATAGAAAGATTTAGGGGGCGTTATAAACAGGGAGTGGGCAGATATGATGCTCCCCATACTTCTAGGATTGTGAGTTTTTGAGGATGAACCCACCAGAGTTCATGGGGTCAGCATAAAGGAAGATTAAGAGAACTTTATTAATAAGTTGAAATAAGTGTTTTAGGTTATGTATGTGACTGACACGGAATGTGTGGAGTTAGGTTCTTACCAGCTTAAGGGGGTGGCAAGTGTATGGTTTGATCAATGGTAAAAGAATTTGGGAGAAGGTGCACCACTCTTGAGTTGGGCTGTGTTTGAGGACCCCTTCTTGGGTCGTTTCTTCCCCCGAGAGCTGAGGCAAAAGATGGAAAGAGAACTTCTGAACTTGAAGTAGGAGTCTATGAGTGTGCAAGAGTACAACATTAAGTTCACTTAACTTTCTCGTTACACCCCGGATGTGGTAGCTGATAGGAGAAGTAGGACGAGTTTGTTCGTGGTTGGGCTTTCCCATATAACTAACAAGGAGGGCAGGGTGATTATGCTGATAGGAGACATGGATATAGCTAGACTGATAACATACATGCAGTACGTTGAGAAGGAGAAGTTGAGGGGTCAGGAAGAGTTTTGCAATAAGAGGGTTAAGCATCCAATCAGGAAACAAGAAAGAGAAAGACCAGGAATGAGAGCCACCCACCTTTTCAGTCAGGGTTGTCTGGTCCAGATCCATCATCTGCTAATGCACCTGCAACAAAGGTTCAACATGAACAGAGGTCCCAGAATTTTAGAGCTCAGGGCACCCAGTCACAAAGGAGTGTAGCTCAAGGACCTTCTCGCCATCCATTATATGGAAAGTGTGGTAAGTTCTATCCCGGAGAGTGTCTTGTAGGTACCAATGGTTACTTTAGGTACGGATAAACTAGTCACTTCTTAAAGGAGTGACCAATAGGAAGACAGAATTACAGGGGTCATAGGGTTCAATTATCGTCATCAGCTCTAGCAGGTAAAATAGCTCCTAAGGATGCTACTTCAGGGACAGACAGGGGTACAAACTGTTCGGATGCTATAGACAACTTCTAGGATCAGGAGAATTCACTAGATAGTAATTGGTATGCTCGAAGTCTTTACTCATGATGTTTATGCATTACTAGACCCAGGTGCAACTATATCTTTTGTGACTCCCTATTTAGCTTTGAAGTTCGAAATCAGTCTCGAGCGTCTTTTTGAGCCTTTCAGTGTATCCATTCCTGTAGGTGAGCCTATTCTAGCTCACGAAGTCTATAGAGATTGCCCAGTCTTGACCCACCAGAAAGACACTTTAGATGATCTAATTGAGTTAGATATGGTCAACTTTGATATCATTCTATGCGTGGACTAGCTTCATGCTTGTCTATGCTTCTATTGATTGTAGAACCAAAATTGTCAAGTTTCAATTTCCAAATGAGCCAGTCTTAGAATGTAAGGGTAGTTCACTAGTGCCTAAGGATCGTTTCATCTCATACCTTAAGGCAAGAAAGTTAATCTCTAAGGGGTGCATTTACCATAAAGTCAGAGTTAGAGATTCTAGTATTGAGACACCATCTCTACAATTTGTTCCTGGTAGTAAACGAGTTTCCTGAAGTCTTTCTTAGCGATCTACCCAAGTCTCTCCCGGTAGGGAGATAGACTTTAGGATAGATATCCTTCTAGATAGCCAAACTATATCAATTTCACCAAATAGAATGGCCCCAACAGAATTAAAATAGTTAAAGGAACAATTAAAAAACCTTCTAGGTAAGGGCTTTATTAGACCAAGTGTCTCACCTTGCGGCGCTCCAGTCTTTTTCGTGTGAAAGAAGGATAGTTCCCTTAAAATGTGTATACACTACCATCAGTTAAATAAGGTCACATTGTACAACAAGTATTCCCTCCCCAAAATTGATGACCACCAGCTTCAGGGTGCCACTTGTTTCTCTAAAATAGATCTCAGATCTAGCTATCATTAGTTGAAAGTCAGAGAAAGTGATATCCCAAAGATATCATTTAGAACCCAATGGGCACTATGAATTCTTAATCATGTCATTCCTCCCGACGAATGCCCCTGTAACTTTCATAGACTTTATGAATCGAGTATTAAAGCAACACCTAGATATGTTCGTCATTGTGTATATTGATGGCATCATTATCTACTCTCGAAGTGAGGAGGAACATGCTGATCATCTCAGGCTTGTCCGTCAGACCCTTAAATACCATAAGTTGTATGCCAAATTTTCCAAATGTGAATTTTGGTTGTGTCTGTGGAATTCTTAGGACATATTATATCAAGAAAAGGTATTAGAGCCGACTCTCAAAAGATTGAAGCAGTGAAGAACTATCCAAGGTCCACAACTCCAACTGAGATAAGAAGTTTCTTGGGCCTGGATGGTTAGTATAGGCGATTTGTAGAAGGTTTCTTATCTATATCAGATCCTTGACCAAGTTGACCCAGAAGAAGATTAAATTCCAATAGATAGAGACATATGTGAAGAGTTTACAAGAGTTGAAAACTAGGCTAACTATAGCTCCAATTTTGTTACTACCCGAGGGAATAGATGGCTTTGTTGTATATTGTGACGCTTCCAAAGTTAGCCTAGGGTATGTGTTGATGCAAAGAGACAAGGCAATAACATATGCCTCCAAACAACTTAAGACTCATGAGAAGAACTAATCAACTTATGATCTTGAGCTTGCTGCTGTGGTATTTGCTCTCAAAATTTGGAGATACTATCTTTATGGTGGCAATGTAGATGTGTTCACTGACCACAAGATCTTGCAATATGTATTCAGTCAGAAGGAGTTGAACCTTAGATAGAGGAGCTGAAGGACTATGACAAGAGTATCCTCTATCACCCAGGTAAAGCTAATGCAGTTATCGATGCTCTTACAGGTTATCCATGGAAAGCACTGCTCACATTGGGGGTGAGAAAAGAGAGTTGGCCAAAGAAGTCAGAGGCTCGCACGTTTAGGGGTCTAACTTGTTGATACAGACGAGGTAAATATGATTGTACAAAATAGGACCGAGTCTTCATTAGCTGTGGAGGTGAAAGAAAAGCAAGATCAGGATCCCATTCTTCTCCAACTGAAAGAAGATGTTCAGAAGAAAAAAGTATTAGTTTTGAAAAAGGAGGAGATGGAGTGCTAAGGTATCAAGGTAGATTGTGCGTTCCTAATATGGACGGCCTTCGAGATAGAATACTGGCAGACGCCCATGGTACCAAATACTCTATTCATTCAGACTCTACAAAGATGTACAAAGATTTATGAGAGAGATATTGGTGGAGTGGTATGAAGAGAGACATTGCCATGTTTGCATCAAGATGCCCAAATTGCCAACAAGTCAAGGTAGAACATCAGAGGCCTTGTGGTGTGTCTTGGAATATAGATATCCCAGAGTGGAAGTGGGAGGTGATTAACATAGAATTTATAATTGGTGTACAGTGGTCTCGCAAACATCATGATTCCATCTGGGTAATAGTAGATAGAATGATCAAATCAGCTCACTTCCTACCAGTTAAGACTACTGACACCATCAAGGATTATGATACGCAATACATCTGAGAGATTATAACATTGCATGGACTTCCCTTATCCATCAGTTCAGAAAGAGGAGCCCAGTTCACAACATAGTTTTGGAAGTCCTTTATAAAGGGTTTGGCATGAAGGTAAATCTTAGTAAAGCCTTCCATCCTCAGACATATAGGCAGGCATAATGAACTATACAAACTCTTGAGGACATGTTGATGGCATGTGTTATAGACTTCAAAGGTAACTGGGATGATCACTTACCCTTGATTGAATTTTCTTATAATAACAGTTTCCAAGATAGCACACAGATGGCTCCATATGAGGCTTTTTATGGGCAGAAATGCAGATCACTTATAGGATGGTTTGAGGTTAGTGAAGCTAGGTTGATAGGGTATCACGACCCAAGCCTAGGGCCTAGACGTGACACAGCGAATGGGGAACCCGAAAGAACCCCAATCTAGCCTATCAACTTAACATTACACATATTGGTCGTGGAAGCATGTAAAAGACAGAGAATAATATTAAGGGCAAAATGGCTAAGGCATAGGTTGCAAAACAACATCATCAAGAGACAATGAGTCAAAGGTCAAACCGTAGATACATAACTTGTCCAACAAACACCTTTAAATCATAGATAGAGCGGAGGCCAAGACAAAGTAACCGGACTCACCCTCATAGTCAAAATAGAACATAAGATAGATTGCCTTAACACAAAGCAAGAAAAGGAAAGCATAGACCAAGGTCTCTGATATAGAGGACTCACCCACTATCTTGAAATAGCACCGCCTAGCCACGTGGAGGGGGAGGATGATCAACTTGGACACCTGTTCCTACATGGTGATATCATGTAGGCAAGAGTATGCATTAGTACGATTGAATGTACTAAGTATATGGGATGCAATGCAACAAGGAATAGACGTCATAATCAAAATGCATAACAATATGTAATAAGCATATCATAGCAAGATGACATATAGGGTTAATGCTAGGAAAGCATGCTTAAATAACTTATGCTCATATAAGATATCATATGTGAAGAATAGACCAAGCTTGCTAGATTTCCAAGGTATAAACCCCTTGAGGTTAGTGCTGATGTTGCACCATCACTTAGGTGGTGAAGTACTAACCCTTCACTCGGTTGGTCATAATGTTGCCCCATCACTTAGGTGGAGAAGTACCGACCCTTCCACCGGTTGGTGATAATTCGCCCCATCACCTAGGTGGAGAAGTACTAACCCTTCCCTTAGCTGATAAGTACTAACCCCCATCTCGGTTAGTGATGATGCTACTCTATCACTAGGTGGAGAAGTACTAACCCTTCCCTTGGTTAATTGGTACAAACCCCCATCTCAGTTATCCGGGTTCGTAGACCCCCCCAGATTGGGTATGGTCTAAGGCAACACTTTATATAGAATATATCATATACATAAGCTCATTTCATCATCATAACATCATTCATATCATATCTCATGCTTTGGAACTTCAACTCCTCAAGAAACCACATCTGGACATTTTATCAAACACCTTGGGGGTGTGTAATGGGGGTTAAAGACCATGCAATTTAGAGAAGAAATCATGCAAGAAAATCTGTTGTAAAACCAACAATCAACACCTTGCAATATCCCCAAGACAATCACATCAAAACCCCTCATCAAATCCAGCATTAGATCCAAGATATAGAGCTCAAAACATGCTAAAAAAAACCATACTTTCATGAACTAAAATCACTATGCAGTAAATTTCTCAATATACAAGACACATGTAAAATCAACTTTAAATCATGCAATATTAGTAAAAAGAAGGCTTAGGCACCATTAGTGGAAAGACCCAATGGTTCAACACCACATACCTTAACTTTGGAGAACTCTTGAAAAAGATTGGAAATGGAGACTTGAAACTTGAGTGAGATCCTTGATGAAATCCTTAAGATTGGTCTTGAGTTTGTGACTTGAATTTAGGAGCAAATATTTGACTGTATGTTTTGGTGAGTATTGGGGAATGTTTAGGGTGATACAAGGGTAAAATAAGGCTAAGTATAGGTAAAAACATGTTTGGGAAGACTTAGGCCCAATACTTAGAAAAATCTGTACGGATTAAGAAAAATGGTGCAGAATTTACACGTGGAGAGGTCGCAGACCCTAACTAGAAATTGCACCAAGTGCAAACTTCATAAATCGACTCATTTGCTTTAAAATCAAGGTTAGACCCTTGTCCTCCTAATTTGGACTCTCTGAACAAGAATATGAAGTTAGATTTTTGAAATAACTAATAGATTTATAGATATATGGAAATCACGATTCTGGGTACTTCTGAGGCACATTTTCGGGCACTTTTTGGGGTCGTTACAATATCTTCTCCTTGGGAACATTCATCCTCGAATCTAAAAGGGACGTATAGGACAAGACTGATCATCAACAATTTATCCCCAATAAGAATGCAACATTATATTAAAAATGTCGTTTTCAAGATCTCAACATAAGTGTAAAATCATCATAAACTTGCCAACTTAAACATGAATGCAAATGAATGATACAGGGGCTGAAACATAGGACTTAGAATCATAGGAAGGACTTGGCATGTCATTATAAGCTTGAATAGAGTGAAAGATATATAGATATCGCTTCTCCATGTCCGCACTGGCTCTCCGAGAAACACATACGAATAAACAACTCTTCCAAAGGGCCTTGACGAACACTACATCATTAGCAATCAATCAATTTCTCTACTTATCCATCCAATACCTCCATCGGAACCTCCTTGTAAGCCAACTTATCCTCCACCTCACCCACAATTTCAAAGAGTTTTATAGTACCAGGATCACCAACATATCCCCTCAACCTAGAAGTATGACAAAACGGATAAACCATACCCCTACCGTAGACAATTCCCAAACTTATGCAACCTTACCAACCTCTTTCTATGCTTTATAAG
Source organism: Solanum clarkiae (assembly GCA_011800125.2). Lineage (NCBI taxonomy): Eukaryota > Viridiplantae > Streptophyta > Magnoliopsida > Solanales > Solanaceae > Solanum > Solanum clarkiae. Next base: position 10,276 of record JAABOM020114286.1, on the reverse strand, counting down.
GACTCACAACCCTCAACTCAATTATCAATCTTAAATACACGTAACCCACTTGGTACCATAACCGACATTACTCCCTTGGGAGACAACCTCCACTCCATCACTCACTCTCCCAAAACTTCCAACTCTAATAAGGTGGAAATCAAGGCCTTGTCTAATCTAGTCCTTTTAACCCAAGAAGATATGGAACCATCAAGAACACTATACTACCATTCTCAACTTCCTTCAACCTAACGCCCTATCTAGCTGACCAATGGACTCTACTAGGCATCTCATTACCACCATAATCCACATACACTTGGCTACCTAGAGCACCAACCACAACACTAGCCTTACCGGAAAAACCAATGCACACTCATACTATAATCCCTAAGGAGTTCTAACAACCTTCTTATTATCCTCAACTCACACCTATCATATTTAGCAACCAACCCCCTCATCATCCAAGACTTGCAACACTACCCCCAAATAATTCACAAGCTCAAAACAAATCAATACCTCATCACTAAAGACCACCACAAACATATCAAGGTAGGGTTTTAAGACCCTATTCATGAAACCTATAAACACAACCGATGCATAAGCCAATCAAACAATTCTACCAATATTCAAAATCTCACTTATAGTCCAGAAAGGACACTTACGGATATCACCTACCCTTATCTTCACTTGGGGACAAACCTCGAACCAAAGATCAATATTAGAGAAGTGACTAATCCATCGTAGTTAACTAATTAGATTGACCATCCTTACCCATCATATTACAACCTTACGGGTTCTAAACTCATTAGAAACATGCTATGCAAGTAGCCCAAACTACCCCAAGACCCTCAACACAACAAGCTAAGTCGTTATCCCACAAAAATATTTATAATATGCATGTACATACTTTCAAAGAGGCAATAGTCATTTTCCAAATCATTTCAATGCTCAATTGGCTTAAAAGCCAAACACCTTTTATAACAATTCATACTTAGGTTCAAATGCCAAAATCATAATTTTATAGTCATAATAATCATGCATAGGAATAGCCCATTTATATACAAAATGGTGCAAGAACCCCAAATGCTTAAAGAGCCAAAATCAAAGACATTTATGTGATCACAATACTACCATAACCAACCATTTATCAAAATCATACCGTAAAATAAAATTGGGGTTACCCATAACATAATTTTTCAAAATAATCTGTGTACATGAATGCATATGCTATGAACAATGAAGAAATTACATGGGTAACTAAGACTCCATTTAAAAATCAACATTTATAATATGAAGTTGAAGTAAAAACATAATTAATTCCAATTTAAATCCATAGTGTAACCTCTCATGCATAAATAATTTCAAAAAGGGAACATGCATACTTATAACTTTATAAACACAAAGTAAATCCTCATATAATAGTTTAAATCATATTAAAATCATCAAATAAACACTACCCATACATCAATAGAATTTTAGGAATCATAATATTCAATTCCAAATTAAAATAAGTAAAATCCATATAGGTTTTCTTGAAAATAATTTTGGGTCTCCTTGATTGGAAAGGATCAGTGATCAACCATCATACATATGAATCCTACTAGTATCAAGGAATAACACAAGAAATAGCAACTCCTGGACCTATCAAATTAGCCTACTCAAAATGTCGTTCACAACATGGCCTTACTTAGGGTCAACTAAGTCACAAGAGTAACAATAAAAGAGAACCTACTCACAATCTCCGGTAACAGCCCACTAAACCCAAGAGGCTCCTAATACCCAAGGAAGTCAAGGTCTATGCTAACATCTAATCACCTTTATCTTACTAAAGTCCATCTTAATACCATCATCGGGCACTACACAACCTAGAAAGGCACCCTCTTACCACCAAAATTCCCATCTCTCCTACTAGCACCCAACCTTCTTCCTTAAACTTATAATACTACCCTCAAATGATTCACATGCACTACCTCATTAGGGAACAAACCGCATTATCATCACCAAAACCACCATAAACCTATTAGGGTAAGGACTAGAGATCTTACTCATGAGACTTATAGGCATAACCGATGTATTAGTCAAATCAAAGGGCACTACCCCAAAATTCAAAATATCGGAAAGGACATTCAAAGCCTCATCCATCACCACCAACAATTCTATAGACAAAGCAACTTGGGTTTAACACCTCCATTTCTCACAAGATAACAAACGCAACCCCTTGGAGACCAATTGTTCCTTAGAGCATGAAATTGACCTACCTCCCTTGCTACCATTTAACAACCTCCCACTCAAAGACGGGCTCATTAGGGAATGGGGGCTACCTCTATGGGTTCTACCATCCATGAAGACACGACATGCATGCAACCATTCCATCCCTATAATAACTTCCAAATCCACCATGCCAACTCCAACAAATTACAAAGCAAGACCTAATATAATGCAAACCCCGATCAATACCTCTAGACCTTCTAGCAACAATACATCCAACAAAAGAATGGACACCAAAGGCCCACAAAACAACTTAGGCACACAAGAATCCCCACTAGCAACCAAAAAGGATAGAGAAGAAATAGTGGCCCAGCAATACATGCACAACAAACCCAAGAAAACTTCAACTTATTGATAGTAGCATCAGGCATCTCATTCCCTCCTTGAGTCACTTGATCAACACGACCGCCTAGATCTAAAAGTCGGCCACCCTTACGCTTCCTTCGAACATCCAGACAATCCTTTAGCTTATGACCCACTTTACTACACCCATAACAAGCATTGGTCTTCCTCAAGCATGGGTTACCATGACACTTCCCACACCTTTAACACTTGGAATTAGTCATCCTACCATCACCTTCTTTACTCTTATTGCGACTATGGGGGAAATCCTTACTCTTATGCCCCACTTCCCCACAATCGAAACAAGTGTTGGTATCCTTCAAACATGGGCCTCTATGAAACTTACCACATATTAGATACATAACATCAATTTTACCTTTGAGACTTTGGAACTTACCCACATTACGGGCCCTCTTGGCTTCTCTACCTCCCCTCTCACCACTAGATTTCTCAGGAGCACCCACTTGATAGTTGAGTTGAGTTGCCAATGTTTTCACCACTTTGGCCATTACCCATAGAGCATTTTGAACCTCCGCATTTGATATATCGTCATCTTGAGTAGCTTGAGACATATCATCAAATATGACGATTAGGGGTTAGCAATAAGCCTTAGGGGATCTAACTCTATCGCACGACATGGATCATGAAGAAGTGAAACATTTCCTAGAACGCCTTATAGCCTTCTACTCATAATTATGGTGCACAACACAACCATGAATAAGACTTTAATCAATGCGGGGTGTTGGACTCCAAGGATCTAACAACCTAGTGCTTTGATAACAAGTTTGTCACGACCCAAGCCTAGGGCCTAGACATGACATGGCGAATGGGGAACCCGAAGGAACCCCAATCTAGCCTCTCAACTTATCATTACATATCATTGGTCATGGAAGTATGTAGAAGACATAGATTAGTATTAAGGGCAAAGGGGATAAGGGATAGCTTGCAAAACAACATCATCAAGAGATAAGGAGTCAAAGTTCAAACCATAGATATATAAATTGTCCAATAAACACCTCTAAATACATAGATAGAGTGGGGACCAAGATAAAGTAACCGGGCTCACCCTCATAGTCAAAATAGGACATAAGATAGATTGTCTCAATACAAAGCAAGAAAAGGAAAGCATTGACCAAGGTCCGTGATATAGAGGACTTACCCACTAGCTTGAAATAACACCACCTAGTCATGTGGAGGGGGAGGATGATCAACTTGGGTATCGGTTTCTACATGGTGATATCATGTAGGCAAGAGTATATGTTAGTACGTTTGAATGTACTAAGTATATGGGATGCAATGCAACAAGGAATAGACATCCTAATCAAAATGCATAACAATAGGCAATAAGCATATCATAGCAAGGTGGCATGTAGGGTTAATGCTAGGGTAAAATATGCTTAAATATTTATGCTCATATAAGATATCATATGTGAAGAATAGACCAAGCTAGATTTCCAAGGTATAAATCCCTTGAGGTTAATGTTGATGTTGCCTCATGACTTAGGTGGTGAAGTACTAACTATCCACTCGGTTGGTCATAATGCCTCCCCATCACCTAGGTGGAAAAGTACTAGCCCTTTCCTCAGTTGGTAATAATGTCGCCCCTTCACCTAGGTGGAGAAGTACTAACTCTTCTCTCGGTTTATGAGTACTAACCCCCATCTCGATTAGTGATAATGCCGCCCCACCACTAGGTGGAGAAGTACTAACCCTTATCTCGGTTAATGGGTACAAACCCCTATCTCAGTTATCTGGGTTCTTAGACCCCTCGGATTGGGCATGGTCTAATGCAATACTTTATATAGAATATATCATATACATAAGCTTATTTCATCATCAAACATCATTCATATCACATCTCATGCTTTGGACCTTCAACTCCACAAGAAATCATATCCGGACATTTTATAAAATACCTTGGAGGTATGTAATAAGGGTTAAAGACCATGCAATTTAGAGAAGAAATCATGCGAGAAAATCTATTGTAAAATCATCAATCAACACCTTGCAATACTCCCAAGATAATCATATCAAAATCCCTCATCAAATCCAACACTAGATCCAAGAGTTAGAGTTTAATTCATGCTAAAACAACCATACATTCATGAACTAAAATCACTTACAGTAAATTTCTCAATATACAAGACCCACATGTAAAATTAATTTTAAATCATGCAATATTAGTAAAAAGGAGGCTTAGGCACCATGGGTGTAAGGACCCAATGGTTCAACACCACATACCTTAACTTTGGAGAACCCTTGAAGAAGATTGGAAATAAAGACTTGAAACTTGAGTGAGATCCTTAATGAAATCCTTAAGATTGGTCCTGAGTTTGGGACTTGAATTTAGGAGCAAATATTTGGCTACATGTTTTGGTGAATATTGGAGAATGTTTAGGGTGATATGAAGATAAAAGAAGGCTAAGTATAGGTAAAAACATATTCAGAAAAACTTAGGCCCAACACTTCAAAAAATCTGGACAGACTAAGAAAAATAGTGCAGAATTTACACCTCTCCGTGTTGCGGAGAGGTTGCGGACCCTCACTGGAAATTGAAGCAAGTGCAAATTTCATAAATCGATTCCTTTTCTTCAAAATCAAGGTTAGACCATTGTCCCCCTAATTTGGACCCCCTGAACAAGAATATAAAGTCAGATTTTTGAAATAACGAATGGAGTTTTAGATATATGAAAATCATGATTTCGGGTACTTCCAAGGCACATCTTCGAGCACTTTTTGGGGTCATTACATAGGGCCTAACTTTTTTACCAAGCTATGGAGAAGTTGAAAATTATTCAAGAGAGGTTGAAAACCTTGCAAAGCCGCCAAAAATCATATACCAGCATTAGGAGGAGAGACTTGGAGTTTGAGTTAAATGATTGGGAGTACTTGAAAGCTTTACCTATGAAAGATGTCATGAGATTTGGAAGGAAAGGAAATCGAGGTCCATAAGGATAAAGAATTGGTAATATTGCATATGAGTTGGAGTTACCAGCAAAGTTGGGTAATATACATCCGGTATTCCATATTTCTATACTTAAGAAGTACTTAGGAGATCCCTCCCTAGTTGTTCCTATTGAAAGTGTATGGATTAAAGATAGCTTGTCCTATGAAAAGATTCTAGTTCAAATTCTTGATCCCCAAGTTCATAACTTGAGAATCAAAGAGATTGCTTCGGTTAAGGTTCTATGGAGAAATTAACTCATTGAAGAAGCTACATGGAAAGCTGAGGAAGATATGAAGGCAAAGTATCTGCATTTATTTGTGCCCCTCAATGAGAATCTTGAAGGTAAATTCCCACTTTTGATTTCAAAGATTTGCATTCATGTTCGTTTGAGTAACCTTGTATGCTTGATTCTAGAATAACATTTGGGATTTGAGTAAATTCATGACATCTTATCATTCGAGGACGAATGATCCCAAGGGTGAGATAATGTTACACCCTAGGAATTACTAAAATACCCCTAGACAAAAATTGCTCGAATAACGCATTATCCTAAACTTTTTCTGATGCCAAAATATCGATCAGGGTGAAAATTTGTGTGAAAAAATGATCTCGATTGAATTTTAGGGCAATCGGATCAAAAGATAATTTTTCAAAGCAAAATTACAAAACTAGAAGGATACGCGACAGGTCTGTGTCACAGACCTGCCCTATGATAGTTAATTTTTAAGTTTTACCCATAAAATGCACTAAATAAGTGCGATTTACATAAATTACAGAAAATAAATTTGACAAATGTATTTTTTGTGTTATTTTATGAAAAAATAGTTTCTGAACGTGTTTTAAGTTTTCCATCAACAAAATGAACTGAAGTGGGACAAGTCCGTATCGCGGACTTGCTCCACATGGTACTTGACATTTAGTTTAAAAAGTAAGAACATTCCAATCTTTTTTCCACCCATCCTAGACCCAAACCCCATCATTTTGAGGTCGTTTTTTCCCTAAAAATCAATAACCTACATTATTCTTTTCACTTTCACGAACATCATTCAAAGAATAACAATTAGGAAAAAACGAAAAAAGGCTAGGGCTTGACAAAGTCTCTCCAAATTTCCAAGAAAACTCGTGCCCGGGTATGTAAGACCATGTAAAATTCTACTTTTGTGTTTATTCTATGTTTCTTAGCAAGAAATCTAGACAAGAGCCAAGTCAATTTCATTCTAGTGAAACTGTTGAGGAATTGTTGAGGAATACTAAAGGTTTACCATGAAATTTCATTATAATTATATTTCTTATTATAAGAGTTTCATTGTTGAGCATGTTTCCTTAAATCATGAAGTATTATTAGAGTTACAAGAATCCTAGTTGAGTTGAGAATTATTTCTCTAGCATATTGTACTTGCATTGAAGAATGATAGTTTACTACAAACATTTACCTAGATTTATGTACAGTTTGAGTTCAAAAATTCTTTTGAGATTGAGTTAAGAGACAAGTTTGAAAAAAGCTAGTTTAAAGAAAGTAATAGAGCCAAGGCTCCAAGAAGCAGATTCTCAGTTTTCCCCTAAAGTGAGACATTTTCACAGTTATTGAGCACAATGCATGTTTTGGAAGTAGTATTGAGCACCAATGTTGGTATGAGTTCAAATAACTCCAACCCGATAAACTATATGGACAATGTAGGATAGGATTATATTAGACGTGCAGCTCCTCATATGCCACTGAGATGACCCAGTTAATATGGAACCCCAACACTTCGTCCCTTACCCTGATGAGGTATTGGATGGCTCTGGAAATGTGGGCAATACGTTTTATCATCACAAGGCTCATAGTGGCGGTTATCGATTAGAGAGACTCCCCAAGTTATAGTATACATTATTTTCAGACACCGACAGAATTGTATTTATTTATGCATGAAATCAGATATTTTGCTATGGTGTATTGCTTATGTTATTGAATTATTTTCTATACTAAATCCATGATTTGAGCATTATATCCTGAGTTTTCCTATTTTGACTATTTTACATACTTGTAAATTCCATGTACTGACGTCCTTTGGACCTACATTATTTTACGATGCAGACACAAGTGATAGAGCTCCTCAGTAGGCATATCATCAGACGTCTAGCATTTCCACTAGCCAGTTGTGAGACCTCTTTGCAGTCAGAGGCTCCTTATTTTTGTTCTTTTCAGTTTCAATTATTTTTTTTATTTGAGGCAGTCATGGTCATCGCGGTATCCGTTCTCTAGTCATGACTTATAGAGGCTTTATAGACTGATGGACAGTATTTTAGTATTTTTTTCAGATTGCTAACTTCTTAGTTGGTCCATTTCATTATAATTTCAAACATTGATTTATTACTTATGTATAATTCTAGCCTATCATATTTCTGTAAGTCTTAAGTTGAGTAAAAAGTAGTCAGGTGGTTCGCTTGGGACCAGAAATGGTTTCTGTGTCCCGGCCACGTCCAGGATGCAGACTCGGGGTGTGACACATGGTTCAGGAGGAGGTTCCGTGGCGTATTCTATTTGCGGATGACATAGTACTAATTGATGAGACTCGAGCTAAAGTTAGTGATGGATTGGCAGTTTGGAGACATCCGTTGGAATCCAACGGGTTCAAACTGAGTAGGAGCAAAACAGAATACTTGGAGTGCAAATTCAGTGTTGTGAGGAATAAAACAGACATTGATGTGAGGCTTCCCACTCACTCTATTCTCAAAAGAGAAAACTTTAAGTATCCTGGGTCCATTACCCAGAGTAATGGCGATATCAACGATGATGTCACACATCATATTGGGGTAGCATAGACGAAATGGAAGTTAGAGTATTATATGATAAGAAGATACCACCTAAACTTAAAAGTAAGTTTTACAAAATTGTAGTTAATCCATCTTTGTTGTATGAGGTTTAGTGCTGGCTAATAAAAAATTCACATGTTCAAAAGATGCAGGTCACAAAGATGAGGATGTTGAGATGAATGTGCAGACATACCAGGAGATATAAAATTAGGCATGAGACTATTAGGGAGAAGTTAGAGGTGGTCCTTGTAGTTGACAAGATGAGGGAAGCGAGACTGCGATGGTTTGGACATGTGCAGAGAAAAAGTATCAATGCTCCTATTAGGAGATGCAAGAGGTTGGATTTAGGGGTTACATAGAGGAATATAGGTATATCGAAGAAGTATTTGGACGGGGTGATGAGACAAGATATGATGCAACTTCATCTCACAGAGGATGACCTTAGATAGAAAGGAGTAGAGATCGTATATTAGGATAACATGCTAATAGGCTAGTAGGGGTAAGTTGATGTCTGGCCTTGTGATGAAGTAGGTTAGTAGGACTAGTTGTGTCTTTATATCCTGTATTGTCATTATCCATCTTATATTTGTTAATTTTATCATATTTACATACTATCATTTATTGTTCGTTATTAGTCGTTATTTCTGTGTTTCTTTTCCTCTCCCTTTTTTCTATATCTAGTAAATTCTACTTTTGGGGTTTGAATTTTGAGACGAGGGTTTTCCGAAAATAATCTCTCTATCTCTATTAGATAGTTGTGTGGTCTGCTTATATTTTATTCTCCCAAACTCCACTTATGGGATTCTACTGGGTATATGTTGTTGTATAATTTCATAAAAAGATCTAACTTTTCTTCTAACAATCTTGTAGAACTTTTGAAAATCAAAATATATTAAGCACGAGAGTGAGAGGATAATCTCATTGAAGCCTTAATTACATACTTGAATCATAGGAATTATTGGAGAAAAGCTTGGATTTGGAACCTTATAATTTGAACTTAAGAAACCCTTCTATGAATTTCTTGGAGATGAAGTTTAGAGAAAAATCATGATTGAAAACCTTAGGATTTATAAAGAGAATGTTGAATTTGAAGTCTTTACATTTTGTGAAATTGGAGAAATCCCTTTCTTGCCATTCCTTGATTTTTGGGAGTAGGAGAATTAGGGATTTCGGAGAGTTGTTCTATGCATACGATTGTTATTAGGTTATAAGATGGACTTAGAGAAGTTAATTAGGAATAAAAGATCAAGAATACCCCTCTTGGAACAAAAGAAGACCATAAAAATAAAATGAAACGATCTTTTAATGAATTTCATTGACCAGATTGTCGATCTGGATGTCCCATCGCCAAATATTCAATATCACCAAAAGAAGACTTTAGACTGTCAAAATTAACAATATCTGAAGATTTTTCAGATCGTTTTAGCAATGCAATTCGCTATTTCACTGAATGAATTAGTGTCATCGTCGAACTTTTTATATATATGTTTTTAGTAAAATAATTGGCCACCTAACCATTTAATTATGAGAGATATGGTCATTTGAAGTTGTCCTTTACATGAACTCATGTGAAATCTTAATTGGTTGGGAAGTTTTGAACTCGATTTATAGTTAGAGGTCTCGTATGATCCTAAACCACATCTGACACACTTGCTACACCAAGTAAAGGACCTTAAGATATATGTACAACTTAAAAATCTTTAGATTAGGACCTATACACATATATAGAATGGTTTGAACCTTTGGAAACTGCGAAACATTACATTATTATTTTTAAAATTAATTACTATTAGTTTCCATTTTTATCTTTATTCAAGAAGGAAGGAGTGATTAATATGATGAAAGAAAGTAGTATTAAATTAAACTACAAGAATAAATAAAAATAATTTAATTAAAAATTATTTTAAAAAATATTTTTTAAAAAAGGATCGAAGGAGTATTTTT